>JASSRZ010034191.1:0-18001 GCA_032164315.1 Malacoctenus gilli | reverse complement strand
GTCTATTAGGGCATGACGGAGACGATCGAGATATAATGACATACGGTGTTTGAGAAAAAGAGCTTGATGAATTTCTGCCATTGTGGACTTGCATACGAAGACCAAAACATCCAAAATGTGTATGATAGGGCCACTTTAAACAAACAACTTAATGTTTGCTGTGTTCCTCGTACGCTATAAATGCACCACCGATGAATGACAATCAAAAAACAGTCAACATTGATGAAAAACACTCGTTGGGTTCTTGCTACACATTGTCACTAAAAGTGTCATTCACAGATCCCAGTTTTGGGTTTGAAAAATTGCTGAATGTGCATATTTCCACACACTACCCATGTCCACCTGCCTGGGTCCCCCTGCTGTTCGGTTCAGCAGCGTTTGCCTGTAAAACCGTCACTCCACGCGGCTCTTATGGAGTCTTTGGACCAAGGTGGGTACAGCGCTGCGTGTTTTGACAGTCCTCTAAGAAAACAATTAGGAGGCGCTCCCTGAAGAGGCGCTCCGGCGCTTTCAGTCATGCACTCTGAATACCTGGTTTAGCAGGCGACGTCTGGCGGCGAACTCAGTGTGCGGCGGCGATGTTTAATTCATGCCCGTGTGTGTTCGAGTCATTCCATTCCAGGTAGGACCGTGACAGGCGCTGTCACTGTAATGGAGTTTCGGGGGGGTTCCGTGGCAATAAAAATGATAATCGACTGACAGACAGATGGAGGCTGCATTGAGTAAATAACGAGGAGACTGGCGGAGTGAGTCGAACGGCAAACAGTCGGCTCCAGAGTGGAGCACTCTTGTTTTTTGTGTTTCTTATCTTAAATGAAGAGATCCCATCAGAGTTGAGAGCTTGAGAAAGAAAATAGAAAAGAAGAGAAAATAAAACCCTTCTGATGCGGATTTGGAATAAAACGTGTTATAACATTAGCAGCCACATCTGACATCACAGCGGCTCCCAACGTGCAGTCAGGGAGCTCCACCAGGGGGCGCCAGGGATCATGGAGGAAGAGGCCCGAGGTCTAACCTGCTTCAAAGTGGTCAAAACATTAAAATGCACGTTTTAAAGAAGACCTGGAGAAGACGCTTTCTGGAATGTGAAGCAGACAAACTCGCGACTGCTTGATCTGGAAGGTTCCTGCCAGTGTTTGGCCTCACTGGGATGTTCAAGGAAATAAAACATTTACTCGTATATGTTCCTTGTGTGAAAGCATTGGAAAAAAACAGAAGTAAAAATGCAAGAAAAGACAAATGAGAGTTATTTTCTTCACATCTTTTATATCTTTCACGTTTCATTGACAGGCAAGAACATACTTCTGAATGATTCCTGCACTTTCTTTCACTGACCTGGACTTCTGTTTCCCCTGAACCTGCTAACAAGAGATCACAGCAAAAGAAAAATCACTTCCTCTCCACAATGGAAATATGAAACTAAAAAAGCAAGGTTTGCAAGTCTGTATTTACCTCAGTCTCAAAAGACATGCAATTTACCCTGTTTGTCTTGACTTAGAAGTGTCCACCCGTAATGCATTTTTAAAGGTCAGTTTCCAACAAGAAGCAAAGCAGAGCTGATACAAAGATCCTGAGTAGCCAAAGAGCATCAAAGCTGAGAGGAAATTATGCTTTCTGCACTTCACCTTTTTATTGATCGTACCGCTTCCGATAGAGAGTCCCTCGATGTATCCAACGTTTACTAATCCTACATGTGAGCAGAGGTTTGAGACGTTTCATGCTCAGATGTTTGAGGCATTTGAGTGAACTTAATGTCTGCGCTGAGAGACTCGGTGGGAGAGCGGACGCAGGCTCTCCGTCACTCCAAACGACTCTCGTTCAACGTTGACAAACCATCCTGTCCAACACCATTTCTGTGATCTTTTCAAACAAGCTGATCTGACAATAGAGACTGACAGCAGACGTGGGGAAACGGTTGAATTCCATTTTTTCTGGTGGCACATAAAATATCGTCGCTATGCAAACACTCCCTAATTGGTTTGGGTGAGCGTACACACACTCGCACAAAACCAAGCTGACAAGAATTCAGCCCCCTTGTTAAATAAAACTGGGCGAAAACGACTTGTGTTTGTAACAATCGCTCCAGTAATGGCCCGTTGGAGCTTTCTGTACCTTTTGTTTAGCCACGGAACAAAGTGACGCTTTGCACCCATTCCTGTGTTCTCAGCGGCTTGTCCTCATATAGGAAACGTTCGGCGATGGTGAAACATTGTCGCGTGTTAATTCACTCTATGTTTTTCATCGTTGCAGCTTCTGGTGATCATAGTAATTATGTCAGGGGCAGGGAGGGTGAGGGAAAGGGGTGGAGGGGGGGGGGGTGCAAGCCCAGGACTTTGAATTAGTGTAATGAGATGGCGCTTTATGTTCTGTGTGTAAACAAGCAGCATAGTGAATGCTGAGAAGTAATCCAGAACTGTAATTCCACTACTGTTGGCAAAAAACAAAAAACCCCAAACAAAAATGCGCTTGTGGTACTTAGTGGTGCAGGATTAGTGCAGCGGTCACAATGAGTCAATTGTTGGAACAGTTTGACAGCCGCGGGCCTGCTCCGGCCCCGTCACGCCGAGGCGTTGGTCCTCTGAGGGCCAAACTAACCGTCCCCCCAGACAAAGACATAAAACATGTCCGCACCATTAGGACTGAGCTTCATAGACAACGGCCTTAACAGACGTTTTTTGTTTGTTCGAAATAAACTGACACCTCTGATTTAACAGCCTTTACCTCGGAGCGGTCACTGGGGTGTCCTGGAGGGCCGTGTTCACACACGTTTTGCGTCCGTTCCTGGTCCGACACACCTGCATCTCATGACGGTGCAATGAAGAGCGATAAAGAGCTGCTCGTCGCTGGCAGGTGTGTCGGAGCTGGGAGACGACATCCTGCTTGAGTGGTCGCTACGGGATGACACAGTCGAGCCACATGCAACTATTGGCTCCGATAGGCTCACTAACACAAATATTTCTGCCGTGCAGAGCGCGAGCATACTTTTGGGGCTCAGAAAAGTGCCCAAAGGGCAACTCAACAGCCGGTCAACGAGGGGGGATCGAACCGCCGACCAATGGATAGAAGGACGCTCACGCTACCAGCGGAGGCCCAGACACAACTGCAGACACAAGCTCTGGGTTCCTCCACCGCGATATTCCGTAGGGTGCTTTTACGTTGAGCCGTTCTGCAGATAAAGGCTAAGAGCCTCTTCAGTGACATGTTCAGACGTATACAGACCAACAGGTCCCGTCTCAGTCCCACAACAATGATCTCCTTGGAGGCCATGATTGGAGTGGAGATGAAAGATTATGGACACAAAGCTCAAAGCAATAGATAATGAATGCTAATCAATCACTGCTGGGAAAGGTGGCCATATGTGGCAACAAAGAGCGCTCTCCCGCTCCCTGGCATCCCTTTGATTAATGCCTTGTCTTGCCGCGCTTGGTGACCGGGGCTCCCATAATGCATTCCAGACCGCTGTCGAGGGACTTAATTTTCCTCAGCCTCAATCCCCCCTGAAACTCTCTCCATCCTCTCGTAGCTTTGCGAGATGATGCCTCCCAGCTGACCGTGGCAGTAATACGGCCATTAATAGTGTTGCCATTGTGATTAATCACGAAACCCCAGCACAGTCTCGGCTCGCTCTGCTGTCCGAAACAATAGGGTTGTTTTTTTTTGTTTTGTTTTGTTTTTGGAGCGGTTCCTGTGGTATTTTCTTTTGGGTTGCCCTCGGTCAGAATCACACTCAGTACGAAGCACCTGAGCGAACATGTCATTTCAGAGGATTTTCCACTCGGGGGGGGGGGGGTTGTTTTTGTTTGGGGAAAATGAGGAGGGTGCAGCTGCACTCAGCTCACATGTTTCAGATCATGGCCGCTGCCACCGCCACAGCTGCCGCCGCTGCCGCCGCCGCCGCCGCCGCCGCCGTAGAGGTGACACACGGGTTTAACAAATGAGATGGAGTGTGAAACGACAGATAAGACGAAAGTTAATTTGGGCCCTGTGGGGGATTAAGATCGCTGCGGCGGCGGCTGCCGCTGTAATGGGATTCGGCGGGGAAAGGACAAAGATAATGAAAATGCAAAACTGAATGTAAATAAACATCAGAAATAATGAAACAATAAATAAATAAAATGCAGTCAACTGTCTGCTCCTAACAA
The DNA here is from genome assembly GCA_032164315.1 of Malacoctenus gilli. NCBI lineage: Eukaryota > Metazoa > Chordata > Actinopteri > Blenniiformes > Labrisomidae > Malacoctenus > Malacoctenus gilli. The sequence goes on along the minus strand of JASSRZ010034191.1, from coordinate 13,859 downwards.
TGTACACCAGCGGCTCATTATGCACCCTGGGCATAAAGATATGGGAGAGGAGGGGGAGGGGGGGGGTGAGGTGAATGGGAATATACGAGCTTCTGCTGATAAGAGTCATTTACAATCGAAACATGCAGGTAAACATTATTACATGTCTAATGGATCGTCACATCAAACACCGGCAGGGATAAATACAGTGGTTCAACAACCAGCCAGCGTATTTAGAGTCTGTGATAACATCTCTGCATGTGGTGGAGTTTGTTTTGGTTTTTTGAGCAGTAAAACTAATTATTAAGTTACAAAACGAAACCTCACGATAGCCATCCATTCATTCTTATTCATCCTGTCATCCACAACCTTTGGCATCCATTGTTTTTGGGGGGGCATTCATGTATGATAATTCCTTCATAGGTGCTTGGTTGGTTTGCCTGTTTGTGAACTTGGCGCTTGGTCTCTCTAAGGATGCTGTTGCTATGAGCTCGCTATTGCTTTGAACTTGTTGTTGCTCCATCAGTTCAGCTGAGGAGGGCATCATCAATTCATATATCCTCCATTGTATTTTTAAAAGACATAAAACTGTTTGCTTTTGACTAAAAAACTACCCGCGACAGCAACAAAATAAACAACCCATCGTTGTTTCCTTCTGGTTTTGACAGCGGAACATTTCCATGAACGGAGGAGACTGTTGCAGTAAAGTTTCAGGCGTCGCACCGAACCCCTCCAACTTCCCAGCGAGGAGACCAACTTCGCTGTGTCCTGCTGCTTTGCGAGAAGCTACTCACACTGTGAACAGCGTGGCGCTAGAACACTTGCAAAATAATATTGACAGACTTCTTGATGAAGACAGCCTGAGATTTCTGGGCTTCGCCGAACAGAGATACGTCGTGTTTCTCACCGAGAGGCAGCGGCGAGCGACTGCTGTAAAAAAAAAGAAAAAAGAAAGAAAAAGGCCTCAGCGGGAACGAGCATCGTTCCGATCAATCCCAGCTAAAGTTTAAATTAGTGGCTTCCAATGTAGATCCAAGAGCACCGTTGGTGGATGCCACAGCTTGGAGGGGAGTTTGAACAGAGACATTAATACGTAGACACCTCAGTCACTCATGCGACTCCAGTGTATTGAGAGGAATGAGTATTCCAACAAAAACTGTCATAACTTCTTTCATTTTTATCCAATTTTCACACATCTTGGGGTGTTACAAATAACAGATATAAAGTTGTGATCCATGATGCTGCAACACGGTCAAAACAGGTGTTTTCATGCTGAAGCATATATTATAGTCTTTAATAAAGGCAGACTTATGGTATATTGATAAATTGATAACTGTATCAGATGAATTAATAAACAAACAAGTTTGATTGTTCACTTAACTTTATTTCTCCCTCTCTCTCACCCCCCACACACACTCACTCCTCACACACTCACACACTCAGCCCCCCCCTACACACACACACACAAATTGTTGATATGCAGCAAGATCTACAATAAATATCTAACCGTTGAACAATGGAAAGTTTAGAGAAAATCTGATTCAGTTTACAGATGGGAAGTTGAACACGGATGGGGCCGCACCATCTCTAAGCACGACAACCTGACCCGTCCTGTCAAAGTCATCAGGCTTGAAGTGACGGCTACACAGCTTCGATGACTCGGAAGAAATAACACCCTCCCTCTTTAATGCAACTTCCCGTTGCCTTCTTGAGCCTGTGTCACGAGGAAACCTTGAAAATGTGAACCGAGAAAGAAACAAAACAGCAAGAGATGAGGGTACCGGTGCCTGCCGTTCGCATTTCATTGATCTCCAAAAACTTTAGCCACGATCATAAAAAAAAAATAAATTCAAAAACAACTGAAATTACTGTCCAATCTTACCTGTGAAAGGTAATTCCACGGGCTCTGCTCTCAACGGTGCAACGGTTATTGCGACCGAAGGCTGCACAAGTTGCTGGCATAGTTGCTTGCTCCGTGTGGGTTCTGATGCTCGCCTGGACTGAGTTGACCCACCCAATATGGCGGCGAGCTCCACGACGCGCTCCAGCACGTGATGAGGTGACTACGTATTAATGTCTATGAATCTGAAGGTTTGCTGCTGTCAAAAACAAACGGATCTCAAAGTAAGCTGGAAACCTACAGCATCGATACATCACTCCGGACGAGCGTGATCAATAACGGCAGCACGGACCATTATGACAAGCTCCCAGACTCATTTTGTGGGCCTAAGGAAAATTTATTTGAGGCAGCTTCTCTGAAGAAATCAAGTTTTAGCCCCCCGGCACTCAAAACGGACCAATCTCAAGTTACCGAACGTGCGAGCGTCCGTCTGTTGCGAGCGGACCTTTCTTCGCCTCGCCTGGGCCCCCTTCAGAGGCCACAAAAGCAAGCGCGCGCAGGCGAGAGCCCCGGATCAGCGGCTAATGGCTGACATCAATATGAGCATAATGTCATTTTCGTGACGCATCCCGATCGTTACCCGCCTGGCAAATAGTGGTCCCCAGCTCGCCATAATGACTGGGATGTCAGGGAAAACAAATGTTATTACGCAGCAGTATTAAATATAGCTGGGTATGCCTGTGATGGGAAAGGAGGGAGGGGCGGGGGGGTTGGGGGGAGGGGGAGTCCGCTGAATGGGGGTCCTTCACGTCAGATTGCAGCGAACTGCTGTGTTTCCTCATTAGCAACAAAAACAAAAGGATTTGATGTGTTTTTTTGGGGTTTTTTTTCCAAAGAAACAGACGCTGTTTTCAAATCCTAGCGTAACTTTATTGCTTCACTCCTCATTTCTGAATGTATGTTTTGGAAGTTATTGCTCATGTGTTGCCAGAAGACATGACCCATCCCCATATTTCACGGCGTTAGTGTCCACTTACTGAAAAAAAAAAGGAGGCCGTTATTGGCTGACAGCGGCAGTGGGGGGGCGGGGGGGGGGGCAGCGCCTCGTTGAGGAGAGGCTGCGGGAGGAAGAAGTGCAGTTTTGCAGTAAATAGGATCTCGCGGCGTGAAGTCGCAAGACTGACTGGAGTGGCTTTAATTACAGCGAGGGGACGAGAATCAGCTGGAATTTGCGGTTAATGGCCGTTAGAGCGCAATGCCTCATCATGGAGCCACGGCTGAAAAGCGAGTCTCTCTCCGTGTCACTTCCTGGTTTGCTCCTACCTCTCGCTCTATTTTTACACTTTCAAAGCTAATTATTGGTTATTTTGCTTTAATGCGGAACAGATATAATTACTGCACATATATTAGAGATGCTGTTTGTTTCGGTGGAAAACAATAGTAAAATTACAATCATTACAACTCCGTGAGGCCCTGGATATGTTGACCCTACAGTATGATGAAGGGCTACTCAAACACTTTAAATCTAATTTAGCTTTGTTGTGCTAACCACATGCTATTTATATGCAAGATATTGTTCATGAAATTAAATTATGGAGGAATAAAACGACCCTGAGAGAGTTGTGTTCGGTTGATTCTTCATTATAAGTAGTTCAGTTTTCAAAATAAAACATCTGGGATTTAATCCAGATGAAAATACACTTTATTGGTTCAGAATGACAAATTCGTCTGTGTCGGAAGCTGAAGATGTCAGTTCGCTTTGCTTTGAGTTCCTCCTTTCTCTGTATTCACCACAAAGAATCACATTTTATTTAGTCCTCTCCCTGCGTGGGGGTCCCTTCCCACAATCCTTTCCAGTAAAAAGCCCCCAAACACAGGAGGAGCAAACTAGTGTGGGGGGGGGGGGTGAAGAGGGAACATGTGGAAGCAGAGCAGACGATGAGACACTGGAGCTCACAGACGGACTGGGGTGCACGCAGAGGGAGGGGCAGACGAGACTGAGGTGGAGACAATCAGGTGACTCAGCGGGCGCAGCATGGGGGTGAAGAGACACAGGCGGCAACGAAGGAGGGACACAGTGGGACACAGAACTAAACAAGGCCTGGGAACGGACAGCTTAAGACAGGTTTTGGTTTTTTTTTTTATTATTATGACCAAATGTACAATGTCAGTGACATGTTTTCACTGTCCGTCTCAGCAAAGCAAAACCCTGTTGTTGTTCAGCAGCGTCAAGCTGGAAGCACCATTAGAAGTCACAAACCTCTTCAATGTCATAATCTTGCACGAGCAACACTCATCCAAATGTTGAGCTGCAAGGAGTACAACCGGCCCTACATCCGACATGCCCGGGTGAGTCTGAGAGTGGAGCGTCCCGAGACGCGGGTGGTAAACACGCGCGGGGGGGGGTCACTCGCATGATAAATGGAGGCAGCCGAGGCCTCGCGCCGCAGACCGATTTACAATCCGACCAATTTAGCAGACGGTTCAACTGGTACTGATTCGCAGTGGAGGCTGGATCACATATCGTGCAGCAGCATAACACGCCAACACCTGATGAGAATTGAGGAAAGCGCGAGAGCGAGAGAGAGAGAGAGAGATAGAGAGAGAGAGAGAGAGAGAGAGAGTGAAAAAAAATAAAAAAGCTAAGCTCCAAACCAAAGAAAATAATGAGACAGCTGGGGATTGTCGAGTGGAGTCGGTGGACTCCTGCGCTCCGTATTTTTCCCACCATTTCATCATGAAGGGGGGAACGGACTCGGGTGGATTCCTGTTATTGCGCAAGTCTCCGCGATGCAACACACCTTTGGCTGTAAAACTGGTGATAAATGCTGGATATATTCGGACTGAAACTTCCCTCGAGCTGACAAATGCAGTGTAGTAGGCGAAAGAAACGAAAAAGGGAAAACACACACACACACACACAGACACACACACACACACACACACACACACACACACACACACGCGCACACACACACACACAAAACCGCCAACCTTCATGCGGTTGAGAAAAGTGGCTCCAGAACGAAAACATTTTAGTCTAATATCTCACACAGATGTCCTTATCACAGTGTGTGTTTCAGCCGATATACACACTCCCACTTTACTCTTATTTGTCACTCGCGGTACTCGGTGCGTCGCAGCGCTCAGGAGCCCTGGGAAGGTCGGACCGAGCAGCTGCCCGCCACAGTTGTTCATTATGCGTGGGGGGGGGGGGGGCTTTTAAAGCCTTGGGAAAATTGTCTCACAACTTGTTATTAAAATGGACATCATCTCCTTGAGAGTCCCCCACCCCACTCCCCAGAGGATTTCGGGGGGGGGGGGGTAATGAGGGAAATTGGGCCGGTGCTGTCCTCCGGCGCGGCGCACGCTCCATCAGGGCTGCCGGAGATGTCTGGCTGTCCGCGTAATGAGAAGTTTAGCCGGCGGAGCGCGAGCGACGCTCCAGTCTCGCCCCCCCCCCACTCGCCCGATGCGCCATCGCTATCGTTTGTTGACACAGGTGTTTTTTTCTCCCACCCCATCGCATGCTGAAAAACGCACATGCCGCAGCCCTGATGAGAACGCCGAGTTCGGGTTCAAGCGGGTCAGAAAGGTTGATGAAAACAGGGTTGTGTTTTCTTTTTTCTCACCTGATTTTGAGGAAAATTTTTTGACTTTCTTCAACAAGTTTCTTCCAGATGCTGTGAAACAGTGGGAGGAGTATTTGCTAGTGATTCCTTTGAGCAGCAAAATGCGAGTTGTGGCATTTGAAAAGTGCAAATCTGCAAACGCAAATTGGGACCTGAGTGAATCGGGCTCTTTGCTACTGCTCACTCTCTCCCTCCCTTCTTGCCTTCATTGATTAGAACCACCTGTGGTTGTTCAGGCCTCTACTCGTCAGGGGGAACGAGTAAACTGGGGATGTTGTCGCTCTGCCCCAGCATTCTTGTTGGGCAGCCATTGGTAATGTTGTAGAGCTGTTCATTTTCTGACCACAAGTGGATCAAAGCGTTGGGTGACAACCAGAAACGTAGTGACAACCTTCGCACACAGCGAAGCCTGCAGCCTCTGTGTGTGTGTGTGTGCGTGCGTGTGTGTGTGTGTGTGTGTGTGTGTGTGTGTATATAGGTACAAACACATCATATATACATATAGGGCTGTATGTGTTACAACCTTGCTGTATGGATGTAAAGCCTGGACCATCTATGCGCATCATCCGAGAAGCCTGGAGACCTTCCATGTTAGATGCCTTCAAAAAATCCTTGGCATCACTTGGAAGGACCGTGTGCCGCACACAGGAGTGCTGGAAAGAGCAGGCAGCACAAGCATTGAGTCCATGCTGGCCCAGCACCGTTGACCTTTGTTGGTTGGGGCATGTCATACGAATGCCCTGCCATAGGCTGCCGCGCAAAGTGCTCTATGGGCAGCTCCATCACGGCCAGCGCAGCGCTGGTGGGCAGAGGAAGCCCTTCAAAGACCAGATGAAGACCACTCTAAAGAGGTGCCACATCAACCCATCAACACTTGAGGAACTTGCCGTCTCCAGAGATCTCTGGCGCTCTTGCTGCATTACAGGGGATAAAACTCCTGGAGGAACATCGAAACCCTACATTGTGCTGCAAAGCGTGCAAAGAGGCATGCTCACAAGGTCAAGCCTGCTACTGCTACAGCCAGCTCCACCTTCACTTGCATGGTCTGCAGCCGCATTTGTGGATCCAGGATTGGACTATTCAAACACCAGCAGACTCACAAATAAGAGAAGAAGGTCATCATTGAATCGATGGACTACCAGAACAGTTTGTGTGTGTGTGCATGCGCATGTGTGTGCGTGCATGTCCAAAAAAACACTTGCAGCGGGTTGGCAGTGAGGCTTTTGATTCTAATCCCGGCCACATGCTGTGAGATGTCCCTTCATATATGTTGGCTTAGTACAGTCAACAAGCAGCATCTAGAAGTCTGGTCCGACTCATGATGAACACGATGTACTTCATCGGATTCGATGTTGCGTGGCGCCGCCTTGGCTGCTTTTTTTTTTCCCCAGGTTTCGGAGTTTCGTCGTGACGAGCTGATCAGCTGCCTCGGGTTAATTTTTCAACATGCCGCCGCGTCGGTTGTGATCATCTCCTCATCTGACTCGCAGCGGGAAAGTAAATAAACACGTGACGTCGGGGCTTTACCCAGGAGCGTCTGAGAGGATCCTCGCCAGCCATACCAGCGTAACGGCGTCTGCCGAGTGTGTGGTTAATGGCCTCTGTTATTTGGGAGCCATTTATGGGATTATGGAGGCACTTGTGTAATGCAGAGTAGTCTGGATTATATGATGACAATCGCTTAATGTACAGCAGTTTTGGTGATTTGCTTAGTCGCGATCAGAGAACGGTCCCCGTTGATTAACCTCATGTCAGAGCAGCAGAAAAACTGTGTGTATGTGTGTGAAAAACTTCACACACATACACACACACGCTTCTCAACGCAAGCCCCCCCCCGCTCTTCGGCTCCCTCATTACCAAGCCGCTCGGCTGGCAGCGCCGGCGACCGGCCGTCAAGCTCGCCGCGCGGATCTGGGTTAACTTAAATCTCGAAGACGAGAACCTGCCCTGCCTCTCGGCGAGCCGGCCCCCCCTTATTAACGCGCCTCCCGATTTACATAAGGGCCGCCGCTCGTTCATCATAATGAACGGCAAATATTCCCAACAGCCTGGCGTCTCTCCCAAGCCATCCGTCCTCATTTGTTTTTCTCCCCCCCCTCACCTCGTGAAGAAAGTAGGTGTACTCTGCCCGCGAGGGCTCGGCGCGCTGACATACTCGCGAGTTTTGTGAAGCTACAAAGATCGTTTCCTAACCTTTAACTTAAAAGCTGAGTGGGGGGCGGGGGGGCGGTGAGGCTTGAGGTGGGGTTAAAGAACGGAGACGGACCAAAGCGAGGAGCATCGTTAGGGCTTTTCCTTCGGCCGTCCTTGGCTCTTAATCATGTACGGCAAGAAACCTCAGAGGAGGTTGAGGTGTTGCATCATAGAGAAAACCTCGGTGGTCCGTCCTACCCCCCCCCCCGCCACCCCTTCGTTGATGATGTGGATAATGAGCCACCTGTCTTACAAGTCCTGTAATAATTCACCCCGCGTTTCATCCGCCCGACCGTCGGGTGTGAAAACTTCAGGCTGCTGTGAGAGAATCCAAAGGGGGGCGCAGCTCCTCGGCTCGCCTGTTTGAGCTCGCGCCGTGCGCGTTTTGGGGTCCTTTTAGCAGACTGCCCCCTCATGCATTCATCAAAAGTCCTGCAGTAGAAGTCTGAAAAGTGTTTTTTTTCCATGATGAGCTGGGTTGTATTAACTGGAAGGAGTGGGGAATGGGGGGGGGTCATCACATGAGAAAAACTAGCTTTGTGGGGGCCACAGAGTGCAGCAGCAGTTAGTGCTTTTAGATGGAAAACTGGTGTAAAGCGAAGAATGAATGAATTAACTTTTCCCTACAACAAAGCTTTGGTTTTTGTACTTAAGGTTGTTCCAACACAGAAGCAACACATATCAAACCAAAACAATGTGCTGCTTGCCTGATTTTTTATTTTTACCGGAATAAAGTCTAATTACATGATGAATTAGGACCTTTCAAAACTTTACTTCAGAGAAAGATACATTTAACAAGGCATACTCTTTTCTTCTCCATCTAATTATTAAGATCTGTTTTTAGTTTTGGTGCATTAAAATTGATACTTTTATACAAAACAAACAATCAAATCTGTTAGCATAGTTGAAAAATGGGCAAATGACCATTTTCTTTCGAAGGAACTAATTTGAGTCCTCTGAAGAAAACTGTGTCTGCTCTGTTTTGCAACAGTTACGAAACATGTTGCTCTCTAATCATGTGACGAGGTCGGCCCGAAGGTCATCGAGGGTCAGTTGGTGGAATGAGACCTTCGGGGTTCTACTTAAGGGGAAACAAAGAATTTGTTTCATCACTTGGATGCAACAAGTTTCTGCAGTCGAGGTGCAAAACATCTATCTCGTCTTTCTTGATGACTCCTTGAACGTAACTTGTAAGTACGAAATTCAGTTTTTTTTTTTTTATACAACGGCAAAAAACAACAACAAAACTGCGGCAACATAAAAGCTGTGGATGCAAATCACTTAACAGAACAGCTGCAGTGGTTTTCTGCGCACATATTTGTCTCTTTCTCCCTTCCACCCTCGACACAGAGGAGGGGGGCGGCGGGCGAGGGGTTGGTGGGGTGATGCGATGGCCCCTGCTATGCAAAATGCAAATGTGAACTTTACAGGGGGACCAACTTTGATGCCCGGCTCCCTTTGGTTTGCTGGGAAAGAACAAAAGGACCAGTTGATGCGCCTCCGTGTCCGAGCAGCCTCCCGGAGCATTTACGGCTGCGGCGGGGGGCTAACAAGAGGCAGGGGGGGGGGTGGAGGGGTGGGGGTCCGTAAATTCTGCCTCTGCAGATAACGCGCGGGTGGGTGGGGGTTGGGGGTGGGGGGTGGGGGTGGCGGCTACGTGGACAAGTGACAGACCAGCTTCTTCGAGATGCCGCTCGGCGTTCCTCCAACGCATGCGCGGCCCTGTGAGGCGGGGATGCTGAAGTGCCTCCATTGTGCCTTCTCAGATGTGCTCAAACGAACATAAGAGCCCCTCCAAATGTGCTTCCGTGTATTTCTTATTGTCTCCTTCGAGCAGCAACGATAACAGAGTGTCAAATAATGGGAGCGTAATGTGCAAACAGGCACTTGCGTGGGATCTGCAGAGACTTGTATTAATCTACAGCTCCCCTGGTTTTTCGGCTCGTTGTTGTCTGACTCACAGCCTAAGTGTTCCGCTTCGCTCTCGCTGCTCTCATAGCAGCATTTTTCTGCAACAAATGTTTTCCACCAAAAAAGCTGGAAAAAAACCCAGAAAGGACAAAAAAAAAAAAAAAAAAACAACAACAAAAAAACAACAGCACGCTTGGAAGCTGAAAGAGCCTAAAGAAAGGGTCCGGTACATTTTATCGAGCGGTCGGTTACCCGGCTCTGAGCAACGCTGAAGACAGTGAAAGACAATACAAAATGGAGCAAAACAATCCAGAAAAAAACCCCAACAAAAAACCTATAACCATTTATTACCTCTGCTGAAGAGGCTCTGATCTCAGGAGTGTCTGTGGTGTCTGCTGGCAGAGTTGCTCGGCGAGCTGACGGCTGGATTTCGAGCGATGGGCGATAAGTGGAAAGGGATACGATTTGGGTGGTGGTCAAGCTTTCGTTTCGGCGTCTTGGATGAAGGTTGACGCCCTCAGAGTCCTTGCTCCAAAGTTAGTCGTCCCGTTTCTGAGGTTCGCTGCTCCTCCGGGCGGATCAGACCGAGTTAATCTCGCTTCCTGTGTCCTGTCTGACCTTATCCTTTCAGTATTTACGCATGTATTTGCATAATCAGGAGAAGACTTGGAGAACTGCCCGACGTTTTTTTTTTGTTGCGGGCTCCTTTTTTTTTGTTTAGCTGTTGGTGAGAGCTTGTGTGTGTCCCCCACCAGTGTTTGGCTTCACTGTAAAGTTTTTGGCACGTCAGAAATTGGACCGTGGGGGGCAGTAGCCTCTCTGAAGGGCAAACGAGGGGACTCCAGGATGATGAGCCACTGCGACAGTTCATCAGTCGGGGACACATCTGAGGAGGGACACATCGAAGGGCTTGACGGGGGAAACATCGTCGAAAACGAGTGAGATAAAAACCAAGAACACACACCGGAGCGGATCCCCCCCGCCACTCGGACTTCCACCGCTGTGAGCTCGTAACCTCGACCCGCTCACGTGGAGCTGCCCAGTGGTCACCAGATCAAACCGTGGCTTCTCTAAGTGGACTCCAGATGTGCGCGCGAGGTGGGGCGAGCCCCCTCCCTCGCCACGGCTGCGCGGAAAATGAAAGATGACCTTGCGCCGTCCGTTTGAAAGAGACGTATTTTGAAGCGGATTCAGTTGCAGAGCAGATTCATTACGCGGAGTCCTTTGTCACCGATTGTCACAGCTGCGTGGTGAACGATGGGTCAATAACCGCCGTCGCATGCTGCCATGTTTATTGCCTTGTTTTACAATCCATCTTCATATTGTGGGAACAGGCAGCGCCGCGCGTTTACAAGGTGGAACAATGGGGCATATTTCTGGTTGTCACCTGCATCTTCTCATTTGATCACGAGCGTGATGAATGCACATTATTATGCGCCGCGGTGCGGCGCGTGTGCCGCAAACGGCGCGAGCGCAGGTTAAGCGCCGGCGAGCGCGCGGCGTTGCCGACACGCTTTGAAGTCTTGTTCAGCTGCTCGGTTTCACTCCTATTATCTGTCGCCGTCCCCGCGCGACGCGTACAACCAAAAAAAGGAAAAGTCTCGATTCGGTGTTTCCCTTCGCCCGCCGCACCAAAAAAACTGAGCGATTAACAGCTCAGCCAGTGGAAAAAAGGAAATTAAGAGAAAGTTGGAGGTGCATAAATTAATACACAAAAAGTCACAGAAGAAGGAGCTTGGAGGGAGAGCGGATATGTTTGTTAACGGTGCTGGAACGCTGGTGTTTAACCGAATCGCAAGATAAAGCTATTAAAAAAAACAAATTTAAACTGAACGACTGACAGTAATTCAGTTTTGTTGGGGGCGGAGCTTAAGTGTTGCCAGATGGAAGGATGAAGGATGAAGAAGCTCCAACAACACTCAGCCTGGACTCCTGGTATTCATGCATCCGTGTGCCGCCCTGACTCAACTCACTCTCACCATGCTGTTACCACAGAAGCAGGCGGAGCAGCTGAACCCCTCATCAACAGCAAAGAATTTGCATAATGTTCTTGCACACATTTTGTTTGTCACCACATCCATGAACTCTACGACACTATAATAACAAACCTACAACGGTGAACCAGCCTCACTCGCTGCCAATAAGAACACTTAACTAACCTGGAAGTTGGAAGTAATGTTGTAATTCCTGTGTTTTTCTGAGCCGTGCCAGGGTACAGCATGAATACGTGGGGAAATTGTGTGATGTCGTAACCACAAAAGGAAAGGAGAGTTAATAACTGTGAAAGGAGTGCGTTCTCCTCGGGCCCGTTTCTGATCGCCCGCACTTGGATGTAAAGACTTTACAGCCAAACTCCATGTGGGGGGATTTTTTTTCCTCGCCCCCGCGACTGGCGCTGCTCTCCTGTAATACAGCCCAAGTTATGCAATGCAAAGTCTGGGAAGGAGCGACACGCCTGGCTGGGGAGGAGGAGAAGAAGAAGAAGAAAAAAAACAAAACAAAAAGCAGCTTGGAGCAAGCGTATACAAACTCCCAAAGCAGCGCCGGGATTATTTTCTGCCGTGTTTACGTCAGAGTATTATCCCACCGTATGGAAATGAAACACAACTTTTGTTTGGCGGCTTGAAAGCGTCTGTCTGAGTGGCTCGCTGTGCAGACTCGGCCAGCGGAGCCGGTTCAGACATCCGCACCTCTGTGATCAATCAAACAACCTCTAAAATCCTCACCCCGAGTCTGCGTTTCACTGGGGCCCTGTCTTTTTGTTGTTGTTGCTGCTGCTGCTGCTGCTGTTCTTTGACTCCGCGTCGCTGCCTCTCCCGCCTCCCCCAAGGTTACAGGCCCTTTCAGTCTGGAGGTATACCCGCCGGTATGCGGCGCGGAGGCACAAACAAAAGGAACGCAGCTGCATTGGGACTGACTTTGTTGTGAGTCGAAAGCAGCTTTCTTTTCCAGCCAAACCTAAATGCTGCAGGTTTACAGAGCCGGAATAATACCCTCGCACCTGATACAAAGGAGCCATTTAAACAGGAGCTTCAAGAAAAACCACGCAAAGACATCTGAAGTGTGTGTGTGTGTGTTCGGGGCTGCATAATAGATCTTTTGTTCGCGCAACGGAGATATCAGCATTAGCAGGAGGAGTTCAGAGATGCAATGACTGATATATGTCGGCTCGCAAACTGTCGACAGTGTTGAGGAAAACTATGTCAATGTTAGCATGAGGTCATCACGAGAGTTAGCGAGGCTGATCTTCACTCTGACAACACAGGCACTTCCAACAAGAGCCCCCCCCCCCCCCCAAACAGAGAACAGAGTAGACAGTCATCTCACCATAGCGAGCTCGTCGTCTGACATTTGGCAAGAGCGACAAAAAGCTCCTCTTGCCGCCTCCGTGGACGCGGCGATTCTGGTGGCTCATCCTGACTCTGATCTCCGAGCATCGGTAGTAAACATAACGACCGCCAGCACCTCTGACGTGGTGGTGGTGGTGGTGGTGGTGGTGGTGGTGGGAGGGGGGGAACGAGGGATCTCTGCCAATTGACGGAGGATTTATCGGCCAGGTTCGGACGCTGAGGTGTTGACCCGGAAAAAACGGTTTGAACGCTATGAGGTCATCGAGAGAGCGGGAGATTTACAGGCAGGTCGGCCTGAAGGCAAAGCTTCAGAAATGGAATGGGGGAGGAAGGTGGAGGGGGGGGGGGCGTGGTGGATTTGGACCGACGCGGGCTTCTCCTTCCAGGAGAGGTCGTTTAGGTGTTTGTTTGCAAATTTCTAAAAAGAGGTCTTCTGGGCATGCCCCCCCCCCTCCAGGGACGTGTTCCCCCCCTGGTAAACTCAGAGCATGCAGAGAGTCTACTCTATGTTTTACTGTTGCTCCAAAAAAAAAAGCGCCTGCGGGCATGAAAAAAGAAGACGGTTGGCACTATCAACTGTTCCTGAGCCAGCGACAGATTTTGCTGGTACGTCTTCATAACATCCGTCAGAGGTGCCGAGTCAGCATTGGTGCAACATACTGAACTTACAGTCACTGCAGGTTTCCTTTGAACTTTGTACTCGTCAGCAGTGTTGGGGGTAACGAGTTACTTCTGTAGCGTGTTACTGTAATATATTACGTCAGGCAGTAGTGGTGTAATAGTATGCGTAAGAATTACATTTTGGTAATATTATTACATCTACTGAGTCAGGTAATGCATTACAATCTGAGCTGTTGGTTTAAAAAAAAGGGCGTCCCCATGCACACACACACACACACACACACACACACACACACACACACACACACACACACACACACACACACACACACA
>JASSRZ010034190.1:0-18003 GCA_032164315.1 Malacoctenus gilli | reverse complement strand
GCACGCACGCACGCACGCACGCACGCACGCACGCACGCACGCACGCACGCACGCACGCACGCACGCATGCACACAGAGTGATTCATATGATCAAGGTTGCACCTGTTTTTGTCCAGACTCAAATAGTTTGCTTGGTTTCTGTAGTTTTTCATTCTTTATATATTTGCATTCTTCCAAAAATCTTAACACAACCTCCTGACAAGTGGACATGTGGACTGATGTCTTGGACGTGTGTCTTGGCTGCAGCTCCTGGTGTCCTTCTTGCTCCTGACGGCTGTAGCTGCCTTGGCAGTTACAGTAGGAGAAGATTTTGGACAAAAGACAGACTCAACTCGGACAGAGAAGAATGCTGTTGTTTACTATGTCAACCCTATTCTACTGGCTGTCACATGGGTAAATATATCAGCATACTAGAATATGTTCCTTTGTCTTTTTAGTTTTTCAAACAGAAAGATGAAATATGTCTGTTGTGTGTTTGTCATTGTTTTCCACGTCTTTATAATGACATCTTTTGTTTTTGTTTTTAGATCCTGGTGCTGTTTTGCCAGGAAGGAGTGAGGCGGGTGGAAGGAGCTGTAGACTCGGCCACTCTTTTCATCTTTTGGCTGCTCCTTGTTCTGTGTGACATCTTCCCGTTCCAAACTCTCGTAAGGAAAGCTGTGGAGCAGGTATGTCAGAAGACAATCAATCTCTGCCTTCAGCAGTGATGATACTCATGCTCACAGAACTCTCCCATTGCCAGGGAGGGCTCGTGGACATTCCCCGTTTCAGCTTATTCATGATTTCCTTTGGGCTGGAATTGGCGTCACTTATTGTCTCCGCTGTGGCCGATGTCCCGCCAGAAGATAAAGAGCGAATCAAAAAGGTACCTGAGCGTCCACAGGGATTTGTTTCATTCCTTTGGTACAGTGAACCCACAAATCCTGGCAAGCTTTTGGACAAAACCACATTGTGAATATGATACCTGTGTTTTTTCTCCTCCAGAATCCTGAAGCAGGCGCCCCATTTTTAAGCAGAATCACATTTAATTGGATCAACAGGTAACACAGAGTCGCTGTACTCAAAATACTCCCAGACAACTGGAAACTCTGTGCTGGATAAGCTCAAAGTTTGCATTATTGTTTTTATTTCCAGTATGGTGTTTAAAGGCTTCAAACAGCCCCTGGTTCAAGAGGACATGTGGGATCTGAACGAGGTCGACAGCACGGCATACATCAACCAGCACTTTCAGTACTACATGCAGTCGGAGCTGAATGCAGCGCGGGTTCGGTATCAAAACAAAGGGAAGAAAAAAGAGGCTTCAAAAAAAGACAAGACCCAGGAGGAAGTTTTCCCGAATGGGCTCTCGAACGGTCTGGGGAGAGGCGTGAGTCAGGACGTGCTGATGATGGTAGGGATGACACCTCTGCAGAAACATACCGTGCATTAGCGTTTACGAGTGGATCCTAGTTTTTTTTTGCAGGCACCGTTTTCAAGCCTGGATGTCTCTGTGTGTATTATCACTATACTCACACAAAGTTTGTTGTAGAAGGAGAGGGGAAAGACAAAAGATGAGAAAAAGAGCAAAAAGAAGAAGCAGACAGAAGATTATCCAAACTCCTGGCTGGTTCCCACCATATACAAAACCTTTAAGTGGATCCTGGTTGAGTCGGCCTTCTTCAAACTCCTGCAGGACCTTCTCGCTTTTGTCAGTCCACAGCTGCTCAAGTAAGTCGTGTTTTGAAGCTGATGTGAACTGTCCTGTACGTCCTTGTCAACCTGCAGACAAACGCGTGTGTATGAATTTTGATCAGCTGTTTTTTGATTGCGTGTTATTTTTCTGAACGTTCATGAAACACTTGAGATGATTGAATTGAAGTGGGGGAGTCAGACGGCCGTTGCGTCAACAGCCTCCTGTTTCCGTCCACTGCGACCGGCGACTTTTCTTTCTCACAGTCTGCTTCAATCATTAACACAAGGTCAGCAAACAAGATCTATCCTGGAGTTTGGTGAACCTCAGCAACATGTGAAGGGGCAGTAGAAACGCACTGGATTGGGTGCACGTTCTCATCTCTTGGGGTGCACGAGAGTTATTCCTACATTATATGTTTTCCACCACTGTCCAGATAAGACCATGTGAAATACTTGCCTTCTCTGAAGTCCTCCATGAATTCCTCCTTTCCTTCCAGTCCAATCCAATCAGGACTCTTTCATCCCTCACAATGTAGTTTGACTTAAATATTTGCTCAGAGACTCTGTTGTGTCATGTCAGCAATTATTAATATGGACCCCGGCTGACTGGGGTGTCTGTGGGGGCCTGTTTACAAAGGTGGTTGGGTTTAAAAAGGTAGATAAGCTTTTCTGCTCAAATAATCAAACTTGAATTAAGCACAGAGTAGATTCATATATCCTTTACTGTCAAGTCTTCTGATTCTTTGACTTTGCGACTCATGCTTTGGCTCCGAGGTTCACAGGAGTACCTGGGACAGCAGCTGTCAAGTTAAGAGTGGATCGCAGCAATCCGACACAGGAAGTGCAATGCCATGGGGCGAGATATTCCCTCAGCTGACCCGTGTTGCTTTTCTTTCAGGGTGATGATCTCCTTCACTCAGGATAAATCCAGCTATGCCTGGGAAGGCTTCATGTATGCAGTGCTGCTTCTGGTGGTGGCCATCCTGCAGTCCCTCTTCCTGCAGCAGTACTTTCAGCGCTGCTTCGTGCTGGGGATGAAGGTCCGCACCGCCATCATTGCTGCAGTGTACAAAAAGGTAAGAGGACCCGCACAACAGCTGATCACTCTGATCTTGTTATGGTTTTTTTTGCTCCTAATAAATTTTGATGACAGGAATAATCGCTGGTCTTCAGAGTGAGAAACTGTGTTTCAATTTGTTTGCAATGACCACGAGAAGAGCTCATTGTCTCTGAAAGAAGGAGCAGCTGTGCCAACTCGTCGTCTCAGGTGTTCCTGTTTCCAATAATGAGAATTTCAGTGTGATATGGAGAAGCAGTATTATCTGTTCCTTTGAGATTTCCAGAACATTTGCTGCTTAGGCTGAACGTATGAAGCAGTTGATTGATTTCTTTGACATTGGCTGCCTCTTGCTGCTTTTTCACAACCAAGAACGAACATGCAATGAAAAACCTGCTTGTTTAAAGTAATTGCATCTGCCAAGAGGTTGTAGCCACACGCAGCCCACGCCTCCTCCTTCCTCACACCGTCTTTTCAACCCTGTTTGTCAAGGCCTTAGTCGTGTCAAATGACACCCGGAAAGAGTCGACGGTCGGGGAAACGGTGAACCTGATGTCAGCGGATGCCCAGCGCTTCAATGACGTGACCAACTTCATCCACCTGCTGTGGTCCTGTCCGCTCCAGATCATTGTGTCCATTGTTTTCCTGTGGATTGAGTTGGGACCATCTGTGGTGGCAGGACTCACTGTCATGGTGCTCATGGTGCCAATAAATGGTCTGCTGGCCAATAAGGCCAGAAAAATCCAGGTCAGTAAAAAAAAAATTGTGTTTTGCAGGTGGTCCCAAACTATAAATAACAAAAAATGTCTGCCAAACACCAACTGACAGATCTAATAAAAGAGGGAGTTATTTCTGAAAGGTGTGTGCATGTTTCTGGAGAGGCCCAGACCCAACCAGATTTCTAGGTAGTTGGCTGAAATGTGTTATATGGTACGAAATGAACGAGTAATGATGGCAGCCTCAAGATGAGTGAAAGGCAGGGGCAATTTTACTACTTTGAGGTGGAATCTGGGCGAAGTCAGGATAACAAAACAAGACCTTTTACTCAGCGACACAAAGTGCTCAAACAAGTCGGCTGTGGAGTGCTCCCCCATCAGCGCTTATTTGAGGGACGAGTTTTCCTCTGCCTTTAGTCCTGGCTGTTTAGTGAAGCTCGGAGACAAGCCGGCATTTTCCCAGGGACTTGAGCTCTGATGATTTCATCAATGTAAAAGTATCACTGAGAATCTGATCAACATTTCCACTGGGAAAACTACACAAGCAACACGAGGATACTTTTCCATTGATAAGATGATCCTACACAATCCCAACCAAAGGATGTCCACTAATTGAAACAGTCTTCGGGTTGACAAAAAACCCCAACAAAAACTAACATATAAACAGACACAAAATGATTGCAAGGCATCAAAAAATCTTCAATTACAAAGGTTTTGTGATAGTCTCCTCATCTTTTATCTGCTTTTTGGTACAAACAAGACGTCCTCATGTCTTGTTTGTTTGTGGCTCATTACACTGCATGATTCCCTGCTTTGCCTTGCAGATAGAGAACATGAAATTCAAAGACCAGCGATTGAAGATAATGAATGAAATACTCAATGGAATCAAAGTGAGTGACCTGCAGTTTACTTTTTTAAAAAGTTGACTGTTTCCTTGGCTCCATTTGTTTCTGTGTTAACACTTTTTGTCATCGACGATGTTTCCTTCAGATCCTGAAGCTGTATGCTTGGGAGCCCTCGTTCCAGGCGCAGGTGGAGGGCATCAGGAATGAAGAGCTGAGTGTCATGAAGAAATTCGCCTACCTGTCGTCCGTCTCCACCTTTTTCTTCAGCTGTGCTCCAGCTCTAGTGCGTCTTATCATTGCAAACTGACCAGTGGAGCAGCTTACATCGTGGATGGTCAGTGCCAATCTTTTTTTTTTCTCACATTGTCTCTTTTTTCTCTTGAAGGTTTCTCTGGCCTCGTTTGCCGCATTCGTGGCCTCCTCCCCAGACAACGTGTTGACTCCTGAGAAGGCCTTCACTTCCATCGCTCTCTTCAACATCCTCAGGTTCCCCCTTTCCATGCTGCCCCTGCTCATCGCAGCCATTGTGCAAGTAAGACAAGATGGGCTCGACGCTTGTTATCCATCGACCCTCAATTTTCTGACGAATGCTAACTCAAAACCTGTTTTTCGACACCTCAGACAACAGTGTCAAAGAAGCGCCTGGAAAAGTTTCTCTCTGGAGAGGACCTCGACCCTGATATCGTGCGCCATGATCCCAGTTTCAGTACGTACATCTTGGCAATTTTCACGTGTTTCCCTGGGCAATAAGGCAGCATGCAAACCCTCACCGTTTGCTTTGTTTTTCTTCTTTGTCCAACCTTTTCTCTGCTGCAGACACTGCTGTTAGCATATCCAATGGTTCCTTCACTTGGGAAAAAGAAAAGGAGCCTCTCCTGAAAAAGTAGGCCTGCATCGTTGTCTGTCATTCTGGAGCAGAGAGAGGCACCATTTCTTCGTTCTCAGTTTCTGAACGTGTTGATTTTGGGTGTGTTTGCCAGCGTGTCCCTGGACATCAAGCCCGGCCGCCTGGTGGCCGTGGTCGGAGCCGTCGGCTCGGGGAAGTCCTCTCTCATTTCAGCCATATTGGGAGAAATGCACTCCACCAAAGGCTTCATCAACATTCAGGTGACATTTACTTTCTCGCTGCTTATCTTCCAGTGGCCCCATGTTCGTAAATTAGCATGTGATGTGCATGCATATCGTTTGATTAGGTGAAAGAAACAATAGGGAAGTTAAAAGATATCTTTGGGAGTTCATCTCTATTGATATATTTATACTTAGGATGGTTGCATTTACTTGGACTTTATGGCTGCTCTCAGTGTTCTAGTGTGACTGTTTGAAACGATGGTAAAACATTTCAGTGGTTGCCAGTTTTCACTGCGAGAGCAACCGGGGACACGGTGATTTCTCAGTTTTACACTCATTTCTGGTGTGCAGACATCACAACTTGTTATTGAAGGGAGGAAAAGTGTGTCTGAGCACTTCAGAGAACAAAACCTTTAATGAACCAATTTAATTGAACTCAGTTTGACCGAACTCATTGCATTGAGAATTTTTCTTGCCCTGACCACAAAAAATATTCAACAAACACTGAAACAAGGGTGAAATCACTGGTGTTTATCTGAACAGGCATCCACCAGTGCATTATTTATGGTATAACTCTGTCTTGAGTGCATAAAAAGGAGCTCTGTTGAACACAGATGTGCTTATACTATGTTGTCCACAAAGAGGTTCATCAGCCGGGGGATAATTGCACCGCCAATGAGAGCTTTCATATAATTATATTCTGTCAAAGACACAATGAACAAAATCTGCCTGAACCTGCTTGAAGCTGTAATTTCCTCACTGAACTCTCAGACTAAAAACATCCAGCAGAACGAAGCCTGTTTGAAGCCATTCAGACTCAATGTATTTGTCTGAACTCTCTGACTGAATCCTTTGTTGTTGTTGCTGTTGTCATTGAGTGCGACATTGTTTGTCCCCTCAAGTTAGTTATGTTGCCGTGCTGAATAGGAACATAAATGCCAGCTGGCTGGACAGCAGTATTCAATGGGAAGTGTCTGACCCCTCCTGTATTTCTGTGCAGGGCTCGCTTGCATTTGTGCCACAGCAGGCCTGGATCCAAAATGCCACTCTGAGAGACAACATTTTGTTTGGCTCTCCCAACGAGGAGACCAGGTTCCAGGAGGTGATCGAGGCATGCGCCCTTGCACCCGACTTGGAGCTGCTCCCTGGACGAGACCTCACTGAGATTGGAGAGAAGGTGGGTGCACCAAGGTTGATCGATCAGTCAAAGGCTCTTATGTGTCAGAAGACTTCAAATTGGTGACAGAACGTGAGCCTGCTACCTGGCAGTATTACAGCTACTTTTAATCCGGAGACTAATATTAAGATAACACACAACAGGCTGCTGTTCTTTGGATCCAAAGAAAAGCTTTGTATGGGTCCTTAAAATGAAATTTGAAGTGGTGTCCTTGTCCTCGTTTCATTTCTCAGGGTATCAACCTCTCAGGAGGGCAGAAACAACGTGTGAGCTTGGCCAGAGCTGCTTACAGTCAGGCTGACATATATCTGTTGGATGATCCCCTCTCTGCTGTCGACTCGCATGTAGGAAAGCATCTTTTTGATAAGGTTATTGGACCCAATGGAATCCTCCAGAATAAGGTTTGTGCCAGGTCTCCGTAAGGGTGTCAATCACTAATAATTGCGTAACCAGATAGTGTGCAAATGTGCTGAGAATTTATAAACGAATCACTTGTTATAAACGTAAGTTACACTTTATGCATTTTAGTGACTCGTGGTCCGTGTGTGCAGACTCGTATCCTGGTGACTCACGGCGTCAGCTTTCTGCCTTACGTGGACGAGATCGTGGTCCTGGTGGATGGTGCCGTTTCAGAGGTCGGCTCCTACGACAGTCTGCGTGCCAGCAAGGGAACCTTTTCCGAGTTTCTCGACACGTATGCCAAAGAGCAAAGTAACGAAACTCGTTCGGAGTCAGGTAATTACCCCCTTCCTCTGGCAGCCTAAAGACCACCAGTTGCACAAAGGAGCACTTTTTCTTTTCTTATTTACTGCACAGCAAACACGAGGCTGCTTCCGAGCGTCAAAGGGACATTATGGAACAATATGCCTTACGCTGGTCTTTCTATTGATGTGATAAACACTATACAAGAAAGCTTTTTTCACATGTTTGTAAGAGACCCTACTCATTCCTGATGCAGACCGTTGCCAGGAGACTGAAGACCTGCAGTTCATTCCTGACACAGAGGACGCTCAACCAGACTCTCCTCTGGAGGACACCGTTTCTTCCACTTTGAAGAGAGAAAACAGCATCCGCCGCAGCCAACGCAACAGCAGGTTTGAGAATAATGAAGTGGTGGTGGTGAGATGGGGTGGGCGAGGGGAGGGGCAGACGAAGAAGGAAAAAATTCATTCTTTCCTGTTGTGCTTTCTCTTGCACATCCGACATTTTTTTTAAAGATGATACCAATCTTGTTTTTGTTAACTTTTCTAGTATCAGACTGAGAAAAAAGACATCCATAAGAAAAGCTGAAGAAGCTGGTGAAACAAAGAGTGGCCAGAAGTTAATAGAGAAAGAAGCTATGGAAACAGGACAGGTACCGTCAGCTGCTGGTCTGATAACCCTTATTTGCTGTTTTCTTCCATTTAACACGAAAAATGTAGGGATTAAAAAGAAAATCGGTGTCTGCTTGTCATCTCTGTGTGATGTCAGGTCAAGTTCTCAATGTTCGTGAAGTACCTCCGAGCCATGGGCTGGGGATACACCGCTATGGTTTTCCTGGTTTACTTCGTCCAGAACTTGGCTTTCATTGGCCAGAACCTGTGGCTGAGCGACTGGACGAACGATTCAGAGGAGTACTACAACAAGACATACCCTGCCCACGTCAGGGACCTGAGAATAGGCGTGTTTGGTGCTCTGGGAGTGGCTCAAGGTAATTATGTGGCTATTTCTGGCATTCATTGAGGAGTGGGTTGAATGCTCCCAAGTTTTTTTCTGGCTGTGCTCACAGTGCAGACAAAGGGAACCCAAATTCAACATATGCGACCCTCATGCAGTGATTCACAGCAGACTGGACAGCACGAATCAAATCCAGGCCATTCTCATAAATGAAAATTAAATGAATGTAAATTATCTGGGTCTTTCGCAACATGCAATCTGTATTATTTACAATATATAATGACATGCTTAGTAATGAATGACTCTATTATTGCCTCCAGGATTTGACTGTGTGTGTATGTGTGTGATTGTCTGTGCTCTAAGTGCTCTGTGATGAATTGGCCTTTTGCACATCCATGAGCTCAAACCCCCTGTGGCTCTACAATACAGCAGAAGCAGGAAGAGACGATGGAAGGACTGTTGAATGGATCGGTGGAACATGTGTCTTTCTTTAGCATTGAGATGAGCTGATAATTTTAGCTATGGAAGAAGAGGGATTTTAAAGCCCTGAACCCTGGCGAACATCACAATGAGAGCTGGACTCAGGGAGGAGGAGAATAGAAGAAATGTCATCGTCGCGTTAACAAAAAGCACTGCAGCTGTTGGCAGCGTCTTCAGCTTGTCACTCGCGGTGAATTTCCCCGAAGATCTTGGGTCCAGATCAACGCATTGTTATGTGGTGTTCGCTGACAGGCAGTAAAAGGAGTAGTGGTGTGCTTCTTGTGACATTTTTCTGTTTCGGATCAGCGGAACGATTGTAACGTTACAAATCAAGGACAAATAACTGCTTTGTTTCATTTTCTCCATGACTGTGAGAGCTGCTGACAAAAATCAGGCATCCTCTAAAGTTTAACAGCAAAACTACAACGGCCATGTGCAGATACCTCTGTGTTTCTGACATGTTTGCACAACAGCAAGCCTTAAATGTTCTTACCTTGTCTTTGAACTGAGAAGCAAAGCTAAAATCAGTGGCTGTGGCATCACTGGATTGAGATTTTGAAGTGGATCGTAAACTCATAGTGTTGTATTCAAACCAAGGTTTTTCTGATCAATACCTTAAGCAAAATAGTCAATAAAAAGCTGTTTTTCCATTTTTTGCACTCCCATTGAAGTTCAATTAAGAAAAAAAAAACACCAACACAATCCCACAGGAAGCACCTCTTGTTCCTTCGCATCGTTCCACTCTGAAGCCACTCTTAAGACAACAAAGTCATCAAGAAAAGAGTCACTTCAACAGATTTTCTCTTCAGCGCAAAAACACGAACAAATTATTGGAGAAGAGGAGCGGACCACTTCAGACTGTAGCAGAGCTGCAGTGGTGCACGATCTCAGCATTCGTGCAGTAGTTATTTAACCTTTGTGAAAGAATCTGTGTTCAAAGCACATTTCCCAGAAAAATAATTCAGGTTTGAACTTCTTAAAGTATGAGTGAAGCTACGTGTGCCTGATGCAGTCTTTTTCTTTTGTTTCGCCATCCCTTCTGTGGTTGCATCGACTCCTTGAAATCATATCTTTGGGTTGAAACTCATCTTTCAGTCAAAATGAATGCTGTGATGCGTGTTGTTTGGGCTCCCACATCAACATGTGTCTGTTGGGGTTAACAGCATTTTTTCTTCTTTGAAATAATTCTTTTTCAGCCTTTCCGAAGAACAGACGTATCAAAAATATGTGTATGTTTGATAAGAAACAACAAAAACAGCAATATTTTTCCTCCTCTTAATAAATCAGAACATTTATTGCCACCAGGAATGCATTTCAGCTTTCAAACTGAAGATGACTCAAACTAAACCTCCCACGTTCAATTTCTCTCAACACGTCTTTGGGACATGTGTGTGTTGCTTTCTTTTGCGTCACGCCCTCGTGCACGACCTTTATATTCTCTGCTTGTGTTGCAGGTGTCTTCGTGTTCATCGGGACTCTGCTGCTGGCCAATGCCAGTGTCGCTGCGTCTCGCATCCTGCACTCACAGCTGCTCAACAACATGCTGCGCGTCCCTATGGTCTTCTTCGACACGACACCAATCGGAAGAGTCGTCAATCGCTTCGCAAAGGTTCGGTTCACGGTTCCTCCCCCCTTAAAAATTTAGAGCGAGGGAATTCGCTGAGTGACACACAAAACTCATGCCTTATTTCTGAAACACGTTCCTGCCCAGTAGGATGTGCCAGCTTTCAACAGTTGTTAATAGAAAAAGAGCTCATCACCACACGTGTTCGGAGGTACGAGTAGGAGATATGCAGTGACTTTATAAGACTGATTTTCTCCTCATTGGTCCTGAAGGACATTTTTACCATCGATGAAGCCATCCCGAATTCCTTCCGCTCCTGGCTCCTGTGTCTGCTGGGCGTTCTTGGAACTCTGTTTGTCATCTGTCTGGCCACGCCGTTCTTCACCATTGTCCTCCTTCCTCTGGCACTGATCTACTACTTCGTACAGGTGGGCTCAACAAGCTCATATGAAAAATGGGCAGAGGGAAAATGCCTGAGATTGGAGGAAAAGGCATGGTCTCAGTAACACGGGAAAAGAGCATTTGGATTAACCTTTAACAGCTATTCTTACAAATAAATCTATTTGTTTTCCCCCCATCTAGCGCTTCTATGTTGCTACTTCAAGGCAGCTGCGGCGGCTGGACTCGGTGTCTCGCTCTCCGATTTACTCCCACTTCGGAGAGACCGTTTCAGGCCTGTCTGTGATAAGAGCCTACAATCATCAAGAACGCTTCCAGAAACACAACGAAATTACTATTGATGAAAATCTGAAGAGCATTTACCCGTGGATAGTATCAAACAGGTTTGATTGACTTTTGTGCACCTGTGAATACAAGTCATTAGGCCACTGACGCCAGTGAAATGATGCTCCTCGGGATATTGACAGAATGTAACACACTTATCCATCCACGCTTGGCTCTTTACAGATGGTTGGCCATCCGTCTGGAGTTCCTCGGAAACCTGGTGGTGTTTTTCGCTGCTCTGTTTGCAGTTCTTTCCAGAGACACCATTGACAGCGGCCTTGTTGGACTGTCTATTTCCTATGCCCTCAATGTCAGTCACGCACACACCCACATTGTCACTTCAAACGCTGCAGATAACAACTTTGTGTATGTTCTGATGGAAGCAATCATGGTGACTCATTGTAGGGACGTTGTCCGACTTCTTCGTTTGCTACAGGTAACACAGACCCTGAACTGGCTGGTGAGGATGACTTCAGAGCTGGAGACCAACATTGTGGCAGTGGAGAGAGTCAGTGAATATTCCAAGATTGAGAACGAGGTATATGGAAAGTATTTTGTATGCTGAGTCCTTGTTAGAACTTTTTCATGCTATGTTTTATTGTAAATGAAACCATTGTTTGTTTCATCTGGTTATTCTTTAAGTGTATTTGATGCCCTTTGGTCATTTAATGTTTTGTATCACATCATCATTGTTCTGTTATCAAATCATTTTTTGTTTGGTTTTGAAGCAGAATACTTTTCTCTCAAGCATAACAAGAAGTAGACAGAGGTATCTTAGGTTGTACTGAAGGCTTATGCACTGTCACACATCAGTCTTGTGTGTCATGGATTTCACAGGCAAAGTGGATTACCAGCACTCGGCCTCGAGAGACGTGGCCCGAGACAGGAAGGCTGCAGTTTGAAAACTACAAGGTTCGCTACAGACCTGGCTTAGACCTGGTGCTGCACGGAATCACATGTGACATCGCCAGCACCGAGAAGGTTAGTGAGTGTGTGTGTCTGTTGATATGTCAGTGATGCGGGGGGGGAAAAAAACGAGGCTGAGGCCCACCTGTGCAATCATCATGCGGCCTAATCAGCGTCACGTGATGTGGAGGGATTATTCGTGCAAAGAACTGCTCACTAACACAGATTTAGATCCTTTTCGTGGACAATATTCAAGTGAAAAAGGCTACCCCAGATTTGAGGCAGTGTGCTTTAAAGACTGACCCCACGTCTCACATATTTGTTTCTGCAATTACAGAAAATCAGCCCTGACACGTTCTAAAAACACAAATCCACACATGCAACAGCAACTTCATAGCATCCTGTATTCAAAGCCATAGAAGGGGCACAATGTGTAGTGTGTCCTGGAACATTTTAATGATGTTGAAACGAAAAACCTTGTTGCCCTCACTTGTTGTTTTTGATCTGTGGATTACAGTGCTGATGTTTTATTGGCTGTTGCTTGATTTCAATTGCTTCTTGGCAGCATGGTGGTCAGTCACCCCAACTCTGTTTGTTCCTGTATTTTCCTTTGATAAGTCCCAGGTTTCTTCATAACAAGGAGTTGGAGGAGTACATCCAGGCTCTAGCGCAACAAGCCCAGATAACAACAAGCAATATTTACTGCAACCCATTTACACCGCGGAAATGTTTACAGCAAACTAGAGCCGACTGCAATCTTATGAAATCCATTCATTTCTTTTTGTTTGCTGTTTTTCCAACTTTGAGTTATTGGATACAAGACGTAAACCCAGGACTGTATTGCTGTGAGGCCAAAGCACAAACCACCACATCTCCAATAAGCCCTCTTGGTGAATTCTCTATCTTCCTGTGCTTTTATTTCTTAGATCGGTATAGTTGGACGCACAGGAGCTGGAAAATCAAGTCTGACAAACTGCCTGTTCAGGATCATCGAAGCTGCCGAAGGGCGTATCTGCATTGATGGCATCGACATCGCTATGATAGGACTACACGACCTCAGAAACAACATCACCATCATACCACAGGTGAGCTCAAAAATCCATAATACTGGCTCAGTGTTGAACTCTGAACAACCAACTGAACAATAGGAATCTCTGGGCACAGGATCCCATTCTGTTTTCTGGGACACTGCGGATGAACCTGGACCCATTCAATAAATTCAGCGATGAGGCGATTTGGAGAGTCCTTGAGCTCTCACATCTGAAGGACTATGCAGCCGGACTGGCAGCTGGACTTCAGCATGAAGTTGCAGAGGGGGGAGAAAATTTAAGGTGGGTTGTGGAAAATAAATCCATCCACACAGACACAAATTCATCTGTGAGATAAATGTACACAAGAAGATCATTTGAGGAGGGGATGTCGAGATTTACTTTCTGCCAAAACTTAACAAATCATGTGTTGTTTCTTTTGTTGTGACAGAGAGTGACATTCTTAGAGCTTCAGATGTTATGTCACAATCCAATGTTTTTGTCATGTACTTTTGATTGATGGCAGCTAAAAAGCCAAAACACCTTGGCTCACATCAAAAACCAATTGACTTTTTGTAGCACTTTTTCTTCCTTCAGAATGCAACACAGAGTAAAATTGTATTTTGACAATCGATCCACAGTCTGACTCTGAGTCCTTGTAAAATTGTGACAAAACAAATTAAGGGGCTGAAAAAAGCATCACAGCACAGATGAGCAAGCAAAATGCACCCTGGTGCCAGAATGCCAAACCTCTCTGCGTATTTTTGTCCGTTGTAGAGAGTTCTCTGAACATGTGTCTGTCTTCCTCTAGTGTTGGGCAGAGGCAGCTGCTGTGTCTGGCTCGAGCTCTGCTGAGAAAGTCTCGTATCCTAATTCTGGACGAGGCCACAGCAGCCGTTGACCTGGAGACGGACGACCTGATCCAGAACACCATTCGCAAGGAGTTTTCACACTGCACGGTCCTGACCATCGCCCACCGCCTGCACAGCATCATGGACAGCTCCAGGTAAGTCAAATGGACCAAAGGGAATATATTTTCTCTGCTTACATTCTACATACTCTGAGACCCTTGGTGGAGACCCTCTCTCTGACCTTTGTGACCTCTGTCTCACATTTTGGAGACTGTGGGGAAAAATAATTCAGCTTCACTTCGATACAATAAGAAAAATGCCAAAAACAATCTGATCACCTGATTGAGTTGATTGAGCTTTATGAGTTTACCAACTGCACCGGTTTTGCAAAAAGGTGAATGTAACAGCAGCAGAGGGTAATTACGAGGCTTTTCAAATGGTGACAAATCCTATAACCTTTACTATAAGTACAAAAGGCTATTTTTATAGCCTATACAATGGCTGTAGTGTGTTTAATAGTAGGTTTCATGTGTCCAACAAAGGCTGCATGACTGCAGCTGTGCAATCCATCTGTCATCACATCATGAAAGGATTTGTGAGCCTCCGAAGATGAGTGGCACCTCCTTCATGTGGTGGCAGTGCAGGAGGATAAGAGCAACAAAGAGTAGCACTTCGCTTTACGTTCATTTAATTCTTTTGATTTAGGAAACGGGAAATTCATATTTGAGTTTAACAACACACAATGGCGACTGCTTTTGTGTTTATCAGGCTATAACTTATGAATAGGATCGCAAAGAAGGCAATTTTTCC
Source organism: Malacoctenus gilli (assembly GCA_032164315.1). Taxonomy (NCBI): domain Eukaryota; kingdom Metazoa; phylum Chordata; class Actinopteri; order Blenniiformes; family Labrisomidae; genus Malacoctenus; species Malacoctenus gilli. The sequence continues at coordinate 3,451 of JASSRZ010034190.1, read as the reverse complement.
CCTTTACACACTGTTTTCAAATTTAAAAAATTCACAACCTAATCTGTGGCCGCAGTTTTTCCTGTGTGGCACCAAGATGACTCGTCTATGTGCCAGAGACAAATCTGAATACATTTCAATTTTTCAACATAAATTAGCAAAAAATTCTATTGGCCCCCTTTCATTCATTTGATGACCAGTCCATTTTTTAAATGTTTCATTAGATGGATGAAAAATGCTCATTTTGCTGCCTTTTACTTCTCCTCCTTGCCTAACCTGGACTGACTTCGCATCCAAACATAGGTCTCATGGGAATTGTTTTTCTTCACAGGGTGATGGTGCTGGATGCTGGCAAGATTGTGGAGTTCGATTCCCCGTCCAACCTGCTGTCAAAAAAAGGGCATTTCTTTGCAATGGCACAAGATGCTGGAATAACGCAAGAAAACTTTAGCGTTCTGTAATTTGAAGTAATTTCGGTAATTTCGGTTGCTGACTTGCTTGAAATGCTTCTTTTTAAAAGGTAGTTTTTGAAAGTAGAAGCATAAATATCAGTTCATTTCACGTCTGCAATATATTTATATGAGACAATAACAGGGAATCAGTCTGTGTGTAAATAATTTTGTAGATTCAGTCTTTTTTGCCATGTCTTTTTTTCCTGGTGTTGAATTTGACTGTGATTGAAGTAAAGCCTGACTTGTTTTGACGCAGAGAATTCCGTCATTGTTTGAACATACACACTCTGTGACTAAAAGTAGATCATTCAAGTCTTGTTTACACCAAATGTTGGATGATAATATCGAGCGACGGGCAGTTGTGTGGACCGTTAGATAAGCCTCAATCAGTGAGAGACACAAAGAAAGTGGCAGGATGAATATCCGGGAATCAAGCTGCTGATGGAGGGCGGTTACAGAGCCGCATATGAATAAAGGAAATCAGGGTTTCAGTTGCATCTTAAACACCAATATGAACATCAGCCTTGATTTTTATCTTCAAAGACAGCGTGTAAATCACAGTTTTGAATTTTCAGGGACAAAAGGAACCTTCAAGGGTTTTTGTTATTTTGTAGATGCTTGCTCTCACAACATGTTATCAACATGAGCTGTCTATAGTGTGTCGTGCTTTAACTCTTTTGTGAATATATAGTAGATTCTTCTGTATACCAGCGACTCTTTGGCGACTCTTTACTCCAACACATGCAAGGGGTTTGTCTGAGTGCTGCCCTGGAACCCACAGGTGTCGTCGTGTGGAATATAAAGAAGCTTGCAAAACAAGAATTTTTTTTTGCGCTCACACATGTTCTTCAGTGAGACGCAGGAGAAAATCCCAAGAGCACCGTCTTCACAATAACAATGCTTATTGTGTGACACGTCACTGTTTTCAACTCCTTTGCTGTCTGTTTTCTTTGTGTGTGTCCTGTGTAGACTGAACTCCATATTTCTGAACAAACACTATGCAAAATATATTGTGGGTTCCAACATGAAACCTCTCAACTCTCAGCTTCTGTTCACGAGGAAGGAACAAATAATTGTAGTTGAGAGAAAATGTGATAAAAGTGGAAAAAAGAAAATATTAGTGAGGCGAGAGAGTGGATATAGTAACAGTACCATATCCAATGTACTCATAATATCTGATACATTTAGTTTGATAAGTGAGGACTTGCCAGGAGCTGATTCAAGTTCATATATGTCACATCTTTGCTGGTTTATGCTCTTTGTGCAGTGGGCCTGGTTGGAGGTCTATGCTGCTCAATCACAGTTTGACACTCCAGTGAAGTATTAAAACTCTTGCAACTCTTTTTTTCAAATAAAGTGACCCTTTTTGCAATTTTTTAGTGGTGTCACAAAGAATTTCTATTGTTTTCTAACATCAAAACTAACCCCACCCCACCCCACCCTACCCCAAACAATAACTACTGGTGTGAGACAACAGTAATGAAGGAATATGGCGGCTCTGTTGGGCTCAAGAGAGCTTTTACCGGAATGCTTCGAGGTCGGTGTCGCAGCGAATCATCGGACTGGTGATCACCTTGATGAAGAGAAAAGCCATTTCTTCCATGAAGCCAGCACTTCAACCCGTAATGACAGTTCTTCTCTCCACACATTAGTTCGAGTCACTGACTGATTTGATGAGTGAATCATTTGCTTTGGCTTTCACGGAGCCATTTGACCCAGCTGAACATAAGAGAAAAAATCATGGAGCGAAATGTTTGCGTTCTTTGCCACCAACCATTTACGGTAACCTTGTCTTTTGGAGTGATTTTTTTTTCCAGTGGAGTTTAAAACAATTGTGCACTGAGTCATTGCAAAAAGAAAAAAATAAATCCTCAGAATTTCTATCTTCGATGTATTACATTAATTTTGGTAACTAACAATATACAAACAAAATATATCCTCAAACGTCATCAAGAAGTTCCTTTTATTAACCACTAAAAAACTACTCCATTCACCTGTTAAATTTACGGAGAGTACCCCCCCCACACACACACACACGTCCATTCGTGGACTCACCGTCTCTTTTATCTGCTTCTATCTCAGTTGTCCTCAGACACACGCTCAAAAATGCGCGCATGAAATAGCAGAGAGAGTCTTCCTCTGGGAGATGAGGACCTTTAAAGTTCATTAAACTTCTTAATATTTTCTCGTCAAGTGTTTCCAGTTTATTTTTAGTCATGACTCAGAGAGGACAACATGTTTGAAGTGACTGTTATTTCTAGTCAATGAATGAAATCGTACAATCCAATTTGCTGTTGTTTGTGAGATTTGTATTTCACATGAGCTATGATTTTGAAAACAAACCCAACAACAACAACAACAACAAACAAACAACAAACCTATTGCTGCATTTATAATTTGGTCTTCATCCATGTGGGTTTTTTTCTCCACTGTTAATCATGGTGCAAACATTTTTGTTCTTTGTCCCCACAGCTGCGTTTACTCATTCAGGTTTTTCAATCAGCTCATATTTGAATCATCTGAAAGTGAGGGAGGGAGAGTGTGGGGAGAGAAGGAGTGAGAAAGGAGGAGGAAAGGGGAGGGATGATGAGCCAGTGATACTCGGAGGGACTCAGAGGGAGAAAGGGAGTCACCAGTGGTTGGAAGGAGGCAATCAAAGAGGTGTTTGCTCTCAGCTCCTGTTGCTTGTTCTTTCTTCCCCTCCTGTGAAGGTAAGTACCTCTGTTCCTACTTTTCCACTGTAGGTTTTAACAGGGACTCTCTGCTGTTAAATTTAGCTTAAAAATACAAGTCATTTTCATTTTGAATTTGCTCCCTGGAATGTCACAAGTTATACTGAGCATTTCTGCCTCTACATCAGTGAGTTCATCTCCCATTGTGTTCGAGCATGTGTGTGTCCACGTCTGTGTGTCTATATATGTGTTAAGTGTCTTTTGCGTGCGTACGCACGTGTGTGTGTGTGTGTGTGTGTGTGTGTGTGTGTGTGTGTGTGTGTGTGTGTGTGTGTGTGTGTGTGTGTG
>JASSRZ010034189.1:0-18027 GCA_032164315.1 Malacoctenus gilli | reverse complement strand
AGGATCACTGGGAAACACAGGAGGGAAAAAACAAAACAACAACAGACAATCATTAGACTCAACTGAGCGAGGGCCATGAAGTGGCTGATGACAGAAGATGTTTCAGGGAACAAAAGCTGAGAATAACTAATGGAAAATAAAGTAAATAGTACGTAGTGTGTACAGTGTGTGTATACTCTGTGTAATGTGTTTATATTGGTGTAATAGGTTCTTAATTCACTAACCTGTGCTTGCATGGATACAAAAACATTTAGAATTGTTTTAATACATTTAAATAATTCACTGTAGTTACATAGATTGTGTATTATGAGTACATCTGCTGTATAGTGTGTGTATAACGGCAGTCTGTGTCTGTGTGTGTGTGCTTTCATCATTTTTCGTTTTATTTTCTATATGGTTGCACTTTACAATTACATTACATGTTGCTGAAACAAGTGACTTTCCCCAGAACAACAATAAAAAGGTTTCTCCTTTATTCCATTCTTTGTTTCTGGGGGCTTCTGTTGGGTGGTGGGAAACAACGCGCTACAGGATAAGATTCTAAAGTTCATTTTTGACGCCTAAAAGTGCGAAAAAAAACCTTAAAAATGAGCGTAATAAAGAGAGCGAAACACTCGCCTGCTCAAACGACGACTGAACAAAACTCTTCACTAGAACTTTGTTTCAAACATCAAACGAGACTTAGTCGGACTTCGTCCCTTCATCTCTCCGTCCTGATTCAGCGCCGTCTCAGCGTGACTGAAGCGTGTCGCCGTCACTCATTAACTCTTAACTTCATCACAAGGCTGCTCACAAAAAGGCCCCATTAAACACTCGTAAACACGATGCTGTCGAGTCACAAAGCGAGCTGGTTCAAGACATTTCCAAAGAAAATGCTCATTTCTTTTATTTTGAAGGTCCTCTTTTTGTATATTTGTGATTGAGTTGGCTTCCACTTGTTTGGTTTCCATGCGATGTTTGGAAAGAATCCACAGATTATATAAGTGGGGCACAAAGACAACAGAAATGGAGCCACTGGTCTGAAATGAAGGTAAACAGTGAGATAAGACTTTAGAGGAATCACTTTGCAGGCAGCACGTTTTGGGAAATTTGTCTTTGGGCAAAACAAACCAAAAGATATCGAAAGCTGTGACCAGAATAGAAATGCAAGCGGAGGAGAGAACGATATTCAACCCGGTCAAGATGGCTTAAAGGGAAGGAAACGGCTCAGTGGGGAAAAGGGGGTCTTTAAGTCCTCGTTAAAGATTTATATACGGCCAGAGCAGCGAGTAGCGGGCTGCCTGCGGCAGGAAGGTCACGGACCCCCGGGGGAGCGAGGAAGGACACGAGTCCTGCACAGGTGGATCCCCGCCTGAGCTGCTAAAAGGACGGAATGCGTCCACCGGGTCCCACCGCTGTGAGTTGCCGGCCCACCGGCTGCACGCGCAGAGGCGAGAAAAACCCCTCTGACAACAGCAACGAGCTGAAACGCGACTGATTAAACGACTGTGTTCAGACTCAGTGATGGACTCATTTGTGATTGGCTGATCGACGTGTTGAACAAAAAAATAATAAAAAACTTGGTAAAAAATGTAAAAAAAAAAAAAAAAAAAAAGGACCCGTTTTCATCACCACTCCAAAAATTGTTTTATTTTGAAAAACGACAACATCAAATATCTGCAGAACTTGACTGATTTTTAAGAATTGAACCAACAACTATAAGGAAACGTAAAAGGACCTCCAATTAAAATAAAAGCACCATTAGCTACGCAGGGTTTTCTGCCTTGACACCCGCCAAAATAAAAGCACAAAACTTGTGGGCTGTCATTATTTTTGATTACCCCTGATGGGACCTACTTGTTTTTACAAATTAACAAGCGACGAGCGACCTGAACAATTAAGCAATATGATGCTATTATTTATGCACTTTATGTTTGTTTTTATGTGCATCATATCATTTTATTTTGTCATTTTTGTCCCTCGGGCTCGTCGGCTTGTCTCACAGAAACGGTCCAAAGCACAAAACTGGCTGTAAACTGCTGCTGCTCGTGTCTCAGTGCTCTAAAACACCTGAATAGGATGAGTAGGTCCTTCATAGCTGTTTGCAGCACATGAAAATAGCTAAAAGTCAAGCAGGATCAGGAGCCCAAAACACGACGTTCACCAATCAGGACCCAGAGAATAAAGACAAACATGATTCTTCCTTTCTAACTGGATTGCTGGGATGTGGATAGTTTATGGGATGTAACTGTCTGTCGTGCTTTTTGACCAACAACACACTCCGTTAGCTGCACAAAAACAAGTGAAACGATGTCAAATTATTTCACAATCAGCTGGAAATAAAGTGATTCCTTCAAACGTTCTTTTAACTTTAAATACACAACATGATATATAATGTCGGCACACATACTTCTGCCTTTCACTTTGCAGTAGCTGAAGTACTGGATTCACTGCAGTCGCCCTGTCTGGGACGCCGACTATTAAGCCCAACGATGACCCGCTCGAATTCAGCCGATGCGCAAAACTTCGAACATATTCTATGACGGGATTGTTAAAAATCAATGAGCAGGAAAGCCTGCTGCTGGTAATCCTCCATATACCCTGTCGTTATATTTAGAAAGTGTCCACAATGTATCCCACAGGATCAATACGAAGGCAGAAAAGTCACCAAGTATTCCTTTAGTACATCTTTACGACGAGCCCGCAGGGACGGTGTTAGTCCGTGAGGATGAGGCAGGGATAATGTTTATTTTCAGTCCGTGAAGTTACAACCTAAACTTGAATTATGTGATTATTTTTATCTCTGTGCAACACAAAGTATTCTGAAACAACTCAGTCAAACTGCTCACTCTTTTTCTGGTTTGTTTACATAATAGCCTTTTCTTCTTCTCTGATCTGGTGGAGCGTTACAGCGCCTCCAAAAGGCCTGGCATACTCACAATTAATCCATAGTGACTCAATTTGTACCTGATAGTTGTGACTGGCCATCAGTTAATGATGTTGTTCATTAAATGTAAAAGAAACAGGTAGTTTTACTTCATTTTTCCTTTGAAAAAATGTCTGGACGTGATGTACGTCAAAGTTTTAACGGGGATATTTATCAGAATGAAACATGTTCCTGCTGTGTGTATTGTGGCCAGTGTCATCAATGGACCACCACCACAGAAGAAGAAGAAGAAGAAGAGGAAGCGGTCTGGCTCACCGTTGAAGTTGCGTCTGAGCTGCGCCTCCTTCTCGCCGCTCTCATCCAGACCCTCCACCTTCATTTTCTTCCACAGCAGCTCGTCTTTCTCCTGGATCTTCAGGTCGCTGTGCAGCTCCGACTGACGCACCGGAGACAACTGCATCTGTCGGACCGGAAGGAGCGGACAAACAGGGGTTGTTAGAAGGACAGAGACAGAGAGGAGGAGGACGACTCGGCGAAAGACAACAAATGGGATGTAGGGAGTAACTGCAGCAGACTTGCTGCTACTTCATTCGACCTAATACCCCATTTTTAAACGAAGTTGACCCAAATGGATCACAAGGTATCAATTAATTTAACTGATTGTGTCAGTACACTGAAATTGGACAAGATGATGTTTTTCTGTCACTCAGAGAACAAAGGCGTATAGTTTGATGCACTGTTGTCAGGCTGCTTTTAAGCAAATCTTCAATAAATTGCAATTTGAACTACGCCTGCAGATATCTGCAGTTACAGGCCTCATGTGTCCAACACACGTTACACTTGCGATGAACAACCAGCCCAAGGACGGACAGGCACCGATATTCTTCTGTCGTGGAGTCCGACAGCTTAACAACACAAACTTCTATCCGGAGGGGTTGCTAGTTCGAGTCCACAGACCAACACGTTGAGGTCCACAGGAGACAGACACTGGTCCTCAGTCTCATAACCACTGTCACGGTCTCCAACAATCCCAGTGGGATTAAAAGTAATTTATAAAATTGCTATAATTGACAACCTACAGTGAGCTCGTTGGCACCTGGGTAAATGCCTGTACCTCACACGTGTACAATGTAGTAATGAACGTAATACTGTGTCCATACTCAAATGAAAAACCCAGTGTTGACACTGTGTGCTGGTTATTTATGATGTTTTATCCATTACGTACCCTTTTGGCTTTCTCCCACACCTGGTTCAGTTTAGCTATCCTGAACTCCACCGGCTGCCCATCACTGCCGCTCAGTTTCTGCTCATTCACCTCTCGGGAGTATTTTCCGGCCATTACTCCAACTCCAAAGCACAGAGCCACGAACAAATATCGCAGCGTCATTTTTTAAATATGTAACTTTAATCAAGGACGGACAGAGACCCGACAAACACGGGATAGCGTCGCAGAAATTAGCCGCAGAATGCTAAAAATCTGTCTGTTGTGACTTGCCGGAGTCCCGTGTTCGGGCGGGGGCGGTTACTTCCGTGAGCGGGCATTGTGGGATATGAAGTTCCACGTCAGGGCACCGCCATTCGATTCCAGCGGTGGAAAACTACAAAGCTCAAGGTTTCCGAGTCGAGTGGTTGTCTAGCAACCAAACTGCCAAATCTGAGAGCAAATAGAAAATCTCCACGCATGAACCGGACTGGATGCTGCGTTACTTTCTTTACCACCCCACCCCAAAAAACAACAATAACAAACAAAACAAACACCTAAGCCTTCAAAAATTTGTAGAATTAATTAATTGCTCATGTATTGTAATAATGTTTTTTTAAGTAAAAACAATTGATGAATAATAAAAATCTTCTCCTGGACTCGTTTATAATGATATTGTGTAAAATTGCTGTTTACAGTTCATTTAAAAAAAGGTAAAAAAACAACAACAAATGAATCAAAAAAAGAATCATCACAGAATCCAGAAAATAATGAAGTGGTGTACCGGCTGCAATATATTATTATAGACCATACTTTTCCATGATGACCACTATTAGACAAGTGCAATGTGAGATTCAATATCAAATGATAAATGGCTAACAATATGTTAAAATTAATAAAAATCATAAATCTTATCGATTAGTGACATTTCAGACACTCAAGGTCACAAAAATCCATAAGTTCACAGCAGGATATCATATTGACAGGCTTGTTTGAATAGACCACTGGTTGTTTTTTTCTTCTTCTTCTTCCTTTAAAGTCTTCAGGAATTGAACATTTCAGATATGAGGGTGGAGGGGGGTCCAGAGGCGGGGGGGCCGAGCAGCTGAAGGCAGCGGACCCCATGGTGGTCAGGCGGGCTTGGGGGAAGGTGAGGCTGAATGTAAAGGAGGAAGATCAGAGAGGGAGGCTGGTTTGAAGATATGAGGCAATATTTTTGCCTTGTTTATACAAGTGCATATTTGAGACATAAATTCACAAATGCAGACACACCACACACACACACACACACACACACACACACACACACACACACACGCACGTAAGTATACTCATGAGTACCTTCGCCCATAAAGAAGAAGATATGCAGAAATACTGTGTGTTCATAGCGATGCAAGTAAAGCATAAAATGACCAATATAAGTGACACAAATGCTTTATTTACAGTGCAGCAGTCTCTCAGTATATGTGTTTGTGTGTGTGTGTGTGGGGGGGGGCACCTGGGAGCTCTATTGTAAAGTTTAACAGCTGCAGCAGTGGAAGGCAGACAAACGTCCCCTCCACACACTCTCCGGGCGAAGCAGTCAGTCACTAAATGAGCTCCGCCGGCGGTGCCGCCTGTCCTGCGGAGTGTCAGAGTTACTGTCCAACCTGGACGACAGCTCAGCCGTCATCATCATCATCATTCTCCCCTTCCTCCTCCTCCTCCTCTGACCTACTACCGAGTCCGGGGAGCATCTCAGGATAAAGTGGGCGTCAGGATCAATCAAACCGATTGAACTTTTGCATCATTAGGATGAAATATTAACACAAAGAGTCGTAATGACACGACGCAGGTCAGACTGTAAATAGAAACCTGTTCTAAATCTGTGTTTTCTGGTTAGAAAAAGCTTCAGTAAAGATAAAAATGCAAAAAAAAAAATCAAGGACAGAAGACCAAAAATACATCAATAAAACTCTGTCATAATAATAGATGCAAACACAACAAAAAGTTGCAGCAAGTGTGATGTACGTGTGGAGACACGCCCGCACATCTCGCAGGTATTTATAAATCACCGATCAATATTTCTCCCCTCACGTTCAGTTGAAGAGCAAACGAAAGGATTAAACAAAGACGCGCTGCAGTCATTGATCCAGTCCGCTGGTCACCTTGAGAGAATAGTTACCGCCAGCCGACTCGGCACAATAACCGAGATGATTTCAATTATTAAAGTCGGAGAAGGAATGGAAAAAGATGACGCAGACGGAGAGTCACGCGGCGCAGGCATCACGTTTTACTCCCCTCGTCCTAACAGAATTGTTTTGGATCTTTAATGTCAATAAAATGTGATTCAGCTGGGGCTGAATTGAACTGAAGTGGGGGGGGGGTTGGAGAGAGAGACAGAGAGAGAGAGAGAGAGAGAGAGAGAGAGAGAGAGAGAGCGTTATAGAAAAATGAGCTTTGTGGGTTTGTGGGCAGAAAATTTCTCTGCAATTGCTCAACAGAAGATCAAAACAAATCACGCAATCTTGCCGAGTAGCTTCGAATAAGCGACCGGCCATTTGTCACGAATTCCCTCAATACTTGGACCTCACAGCAGGAAAGCTTCTCACAGCCGCTATTCGAGGCGAGGAAGTGACCCCATAACGTGTTCAGTCAAAGAAGGTGAAGAAGAAGAAACGTTGGTCGAGCGTCGATGTATCAGCTGGCGCGACGGCTTGAATTTTATTAGAACCAAAAAAACGACGGACTTCTTCCTCTGACCTGCATCGATGGTTGGATCCGTTAAGACCTTCAATGTACACAGTGTTCACAAGAAAATCTCTGCAGATGGCAGAGAAGCCCTTAAAGACCCTAATTTAAACCAACCCATTAGGAATGTGAGCTGTGGAGCTCCTCTGCTCTTTCACTCGCCGCCGCCGTTGCGATTCGTCTTTATTTACCGGCCCTCCACGTCGCGGCTTTCGGCTTTAACAAGCCCGAAATGTCCACCAGGAAGAGCGGCTATTGACGGCAGTCGCACCTAATGAATGTGTCTGTCGGCCTGGCGAGGACAGCTGAGCCGCCGGGAAAGGTCAGCGGCACCTCCTCGGACGCTCCGGAGAGACGCCGCGGCGAGCAGCCAGTCGGGATTTCAGGAGGGATTCGCCGTGAAACCCGGCGGTCGAAGGTTCGAGAATCGCGTTCAAACTATCTGAAGTCAACGTTTTAGTATTTTAGTCCAATGTTGAGAATAAAAAGTCACTCTAACACGGCTGCTTTCAGCGATGATGGGCTCGTAATTGATTACTATTCCTGAAGTAGTGACTCGATGACGGTCTGAACGGTAACTCTCTTTCTCCTGTTGGTAAATCTACTTGTTTATGAACGAGACCATTCAAAATCAACCTAAACCACCACAATAAAGATGGTTTCAGCAAAACGACCTTCTGCCGAGTAGACTGAACTGTTTGTCCTCTGAAGTCAGGAAAGAAAACAGCCAATTCATCTTTTTTTGGAGTGGACAATGTCTCAATGATTGGTTTGTTTTTCATTTTCGTGGTGTCACATTTTTAAACTTACTTCCTCAAGGCGGTCGATCCTACCGTGACCTCATCGGCCATCGAACAATCGTCTCTAATAGCTACGTATTCTTTCTAATATAAACATACATCCTAAACTCAAGATTAGTTTTATTTCACACGTTCTGATGACGTGTCGTCATTATTATTAGTTCCTTTCGTTTGATGACTCAAAAAGTCAACTCTTCTTATATTGTAGGCTCTCTCGTTTGACATATGTTGCCTTTTATCTCTTCTCTTCTTCAGAACATCGTCACGCGTCCCCTTCGCTCGCGAAACAAACCTCGTCGCAGATCCGAGTAATTTCCTCCGTCTGCCCTGAGATCTGTTGTTCTTTCAATATTACCTCTGGACCACGCGGCACGTTCGTAAGGCGATGACATCCGATGGTACCGCGCCGGGTGTTTGCCTGTCATGAGACGTGTCGAAGTGTTTGTCTTCAGACGGGAGTCTCCGGAGCGCCGGAGTCAAGACGGAGGAAGAGATATTAGGCCGCTGGGACGCCGCCGCGGCTCCGCAAACAGCCCCCAGAACCGCCGCCGTTACATAAACTCTGTTTGATGACGGCGTCATTTTGTCTCCCTTTGGCTTTCATTAGGTGGGGAAAGACAAACCGGCTGCGGTGGGAAATGAGAGCGGCGAGAGGGGGACGCAGAGGGGGGAGAGCGAGAAGCGAGAAGGTGCGAAAACGAAGGAAGAAACCAGCGGAGAAGGGAGGCTGAGAAAGCCGGCGTTTGATCGGAGGCTCTCGTTGTCCTGCGGGCTCCGAGGCAAAGCCGTAATGAAATAGAGACTATATTCAATCACCGGCCGCGAACAAACACAGTCATTAAGACCAAGTGATGGCAATAAGCAGGCTTCGATTATCTGATTTAACTGCTGGGAACAATCGGAGCCGACGTCACGACAGCTCAGAGCCGAGCGCGCCTCCAATTAGCTCCTCGCCGCTGAAACTTTGGCTGAATCTTCAAACCAGCGTCTTCTCCTTTCTGTTGACACCGCTGGGAATATTTTTAGACCTGCTGCCGCGAAAGGAATTTGTTTTCCGACACTTTTCAGCAAAGCGCAGTTTTTCCCTTTTCCCTTTTCTTTCTTATCGAAGGCATTTTCAATGACCGCAGCTTTACCGACTGCACCGACAAAGCAGAACAGGACGGACGATTTCCCCCCTCAGCCATTTCATGTAAATTATATTTTTTAATTCAATCGTCCCAGTGCGAGAAAACCAGATGAGCTCTCTGCTTTGTTTCTTCTACCCCCTCCTCCTCCTCTTCCTCCTGCTGTATAAATATATTAGGACGGTTGCACTGATTTAGGAGTAGCTCCAGAAGAGACGGACACTCATTACAATGGGTCAAAACATTTGAATAAATCTGCAATTAGAAAATATAGAAACTTGCCAAAAAAGTTTGGATTTAATCGACAATATAAGATTTAATATGCAAATTAAATGAAATTTAATTATTTTGTCTTAAAATTTAAGTTGTTTTGAATTGGTTTTGTAATTTTATTCTATAACTGTTTTATTTTTCTTGAGTTTTAAGGGTGTTTTTTCACTTGAGGCACTTATTTTTCACAATAAGACAACAGGCGTGGTCCTGCAAGGGGCGCAAGGGGGTGGGCAGCGTCACCCTAATAGCCAGCTTGTCCGTCAGCGTGTCTTAAGTTGAAATTTCACGTACAAAATTATCACCCGCCAGCCAGTAGAGCGATAGTCGTTCATCAAACTTCTCGCTCGGCAGGTGTGTTCTTACGTTAACTCGATTCCGCGCTCGATCTTTACGAGACGAGTTTTTAATCTGCTTTTCGGTGGCTGAATCGAAACTCTGAATTGCACCAAATTGCATGAAAGCGGCGATACGAGTGATGCTCAAACGATAACTGATACTGAAGCTTCAGTCAGTGTAATAAAGTCACAGTCGCACCTGGAAGCAGGTTTTCTTTGGCGAAAAAACTCGAAGGTTTCACCGCATGCAGGACGGAAAAACAGAGAAAATATCTGGTATGAATGATTAAAGTCGCGTCGTCTCTCATCTCAGATTTTTTTTGGTTTGAGCTGAGCTTTTTGAAAAAGATGAGGGAGACGTCGAGAGAGAGAGAGAGAGAGAGAGAGAGAGAGAGAGAGAGAGAGAGAGAGAGAGAGAGAGAGAGAGAGAGAGAGAGAGGATGTCTTTTATGGCACTCTTTGCAAGTCTATCATAAAAACCAACATCCAGTCCAAATGGGGCCAGATGTCCGGGCGCCGTGCTCGGCGCGAGCGGGACCCGTCTGTGGTCGCGCTGTTGGCCGGAGCGCCGCCGCCGCCGCGTCAGCGTCGCGCCGCCATGACTCAGAGTCCTGATTGGAAGCAGCTGATCTGATAGACTGGATCCTGTAAAAATAACAGGCGGTACCGGCGGGACGGCACTTGGGTTTTTTCACGCGTTTGTTGCCGTTTGTCCTGCCGCGCTCGGCCTCTCGAGCTGTCCTTTTGGGCCTTCTGTTGTTTGTTGAGAGTTAATCATCTCTCTCTCTCTGTTGATTCTGTAAAATTGATCCTTTTTGAGCGCCTTCCTGTGTGCTCTTCTTCACCCATCCTCATCGTAGAACCACACACAGTTTGGACAGCAGGTGTCCATGGGGCATTGTCCCTTGCTCAAGGGGTCAGCGTGGGGACAATAACGACAATCGTCTCTTTTCAGGGAACCAGCAGACTCGTTAAAGCCACACTGCATTCAAAAAGCAGCTCCTTCTGTGCTCCGTCGCTTTATTTTGAAAGCGATCAAATTGGATACATTGTGTCTGCACGCCAGCCCTCCGACTTTTACCTGTCGGCGGGAGTTGTCATGGTAACGGCGTAGGCGTGGGGACATATGCTGGTGATGTGGGAAGGGAAAATCAGAACTAAAGTTACAAGAAAAAAAACAATAAAAGAACAATTTGTTTCTGAAACATTTCGCCGTCTCACGTTTTCCTTTTCGCGTAAAGTAACGGATGATGCAAACTGTCATGTTTCACGTTTTCATGGCTTCACCAGAAAATAATTGTTGGGACCCGGCTCGTTTTTGGTTCCCAGAACCTTCTGGGAACTTTTTTTTTTTATTGCAGAAACTTTCCCTGAAAGTTTTTTCAAGTTGTTTTAAGGTTTATCCCAGTTTTCTCGTATATGAAAAAATAATTACAATTGCAACGCAGAGTTTAAAAGTCAAAACAAAAAAGAAATAGTTCCCAAGTTTAACAAATATTGTGAGACAAGCAGAAAGATTTAAAAATATTGGTCACCTTTTTTTTGCTGCATTGCAAACTTTATTTTTCAGCCTAAAATGTCTTTTGAGGCCTTAAAGTAGAAAAAACCCACTAAAAGTTAAATAAATGTCGCTTGAATTACAGCCAAACACAAAAGTAAAGACATTACTGATTAAAGTGAAGTTTGTCAGTCACAGAAAGTACATAGTCCCGCCCCCTGATGAGTCACATGACTGCAACATTGACGACTTGACAATTTCTCTTATGAACAGGTAAAAAATATTCTGGTGTAGGAGTCTAAAGGTTATTGAAGAGAATAAAAAGGCCGTAGAACAAAGGTTAGGCTGGAATTTAATCAAGCTAAATAGCCGCAGCGTCTGACACGAAACAGATTCGGCGGGCTGCGTGGAGGGGGGGGGCGGGGTTAACCAGGTCTCGTGTCCTATTGGGTTCCTTGAATGTCCAAGTTTAAAGGTCAGACTTCATATCACGTGAAGACTTCACGAGCGCGCGTTGGGTTCGGGAAACGTAAAAGACAAAAGCCGGGAGGCCTTCGAGACTCGTCCGTCTGTAGGGAACGATCAAAAGATCGGGGGGGGTGTCACGCTTTTGTTTGTCCGTGCGGAGGAGAGACCTCAGGAGTTACATCACACCTAACAAAGGCTGCGGGTGACGCATCACCACGAATGTCAATGTCTACACCTGGGACGATTCACCTGCTGTTGAACAAACAATAAAACTCATAATAAACAATAAAACTCAAAATCATTTATTCACGAAGCTTGAAGATACCAGAAAGAGCAAAATTTGTTCACAATATCAAGCAAAAAGGAATTTAACATGATAAAAAAATGATTATTTTTTCAACATCTTCTAGAGATCTTTTCAACATCTTCTTCTCAATGTAAATTGTTATTTGGATGTCACTTGTTAACACTGTCAAATTGTTCAGGATGCATCATGAGTGTGTTCTTTTAGCAGCTTGTTATGGCATGAACTTCTCATTCCAGCGAATGAGCCTCGAGAACACATATTTCTCCTGACATTTGTGTTGTTTTAATAGGTTTACGCTCCTACTTATGAGTAAACAGCTTCTCATTGGAACATCTGGTGTGTGTGTAATTGTGTGTGTGTGTGTTTGTGAGAGAGAGAGAGAGAGAGAGAGAGAGAGAGAGAGAGAGACGTGGATTCAATATTCATTAAATGTTCTCAGTCTGCTGACCTTTTCCTTCCTCCCTCCCCGAGTCTGAGCTTCATTTGATTCAATAAGAGACGTTAATTTTCAAAGCAAACCCTCACTTACAGATTTATTTCCTGGGGGTATATTGCTTTTGTCTACGTGTGTGTGTGTCCTGTGTGTGTGTGTGTGTGTGTGTGGGGAGTGATATAGATCAGGTGGAAGGAGTTGGACGTGATAGGGAAAGAAAAACAAAGGGAGGCTCACGCTGAACCTGTCATTTTCAGTGAGGGAGAAACCCCCCCCACAACGAACCATAATTTGCGCTCACACACAATCTGTCTGACTGTGTGCAGGTGTTCGCAGCCCCACTGAGGAAGATGCTAATGGAGGCGCTGGATGGAGGCGGAAGCGCCTCGAGCATCTCCCGACGTCAAAGTAACGAGGGGGAAAACGTCGTTTTAAAAATCCGAACAATTTCCTGCTTCATTACTTACTCGATGAAAATAAACAATAATCGTTTGAGGGATTCACATTAAGTCTTAAAACTTAAAAAAAACCAACAAAATAAGGAAGATTTAATTGGAGGTATGTCACAAATGTTTCCACATAATAAAACTGACATGAGCTTGTCCCTCCAGGACATGCAAAGGTTTTGAGGTCCATGTTCGAGTAAATGCAAAGAGCTTTGCCTCTGAAATAGCAACACAGTAAACATTCTTCTTCGATTCGGCAGCGCAGCCTCTTTTATCGCACACCTGCCTGCAACAGCCTTGGCACAGAGCAGCACGAGCGGCAGCGATGCCCACATGCGGGAGCCAAATGTCTCGGGAGCGGTGGGTAAAAAGGGCTGACACAACAGAGCACGCGGGGACCGACAGGCGCAGCATGATCGCCCGCCCAAAAGAGCATCTTTGTCCGGAAAAATCCATCTCTCAAAGGGCGGCCGGAGCCCCGGGGCCACCGGCTGCCCGGACCTGAGGGCGAAACTCTTGGTTTCTCGTGTTCCCTCGCAGGTTCAGTGGTTCGAGTTGAACCGAAATCAGAGCGGGCGGCCTGGCGGGCAGCCTGGGCTTTATCTTTTGGGTCGTGTTTTTGGACGATCACTGAGGTTTCTGTCAGGGCCAACTGCTGGACAACATAACAGGGACTGGAAACAAACACTCTGCAGAGCGCAAACCTCCGCCTCGCCGCACATCAGTAACCAACAGCTTGGAAATTAGCACTACGAGCTAGCGCTACTAACTTTCAGCTAAGAGCTATTAGCTATGAGCGTTATCAGCTGTTGCTATGGCAACAATGAGCTTTTGCACTTCCTGATACCAAACCAGTCAACCCGAGAGTGAGGCGATGCAAAACCACCGGTGGTTGAATTATGTGGCAATTGTGTGGTTGCCACGGAAACAGTGAGCAACACATCAGTCACCCACAGCTTACAAATTAGCACTACGAGCTGGCACTGCTAACTTTTTGCTGCGCACTATTAGCTATGAGTGTTACGAGCTGTTGCTATGGCAACAATGAGCTATGCACTTAGCCGACATTAAAGCAGTCAACCCTTTAGTTGCATAGAAACAGAAAAAAACTTTGTCGTTATCGTTTTGTATCACCGGAAGGCCGGATCGCTACCGAAATTTAGCCACCTTTTCTGTGTAACGCCCCTCATGTATCCTGCAAATTTCATCGACATCCGTCGGGAACTTTTTGAGTTATTCTGCTCACGGTCAGACGAAACAACAAATGGGGGCGAAAACATCCGCGGCGAAGCTGATGAAAACGTTCAATTCATCCAACTTCCAAGGTGTAGAATGCAGCAACGCGAAAACACCGGTGGCTGAATTATGTGGCACGTGCGGTTGCCACGGAAACAGCGAGCAGCAGGTCAGGGCCGACATTTTTTTCTTGCCCCCCCCTCCCCGGATCTTTGTGGAGCCGCCCGGCGACGGAAAGGTTCCTGTTCGTCTGAAAGTGCGGCGAACAAACTTCACAAGAAGTCGGCCAATAGCTCGGCCTGGCCTTTGCCACGAGCGAGCGCAAACAGACTGCAGATGGTGTGAGTTATCTTTTTTGGCTGCGCTGAGGCGGCGCAGCCTGTTGTCAGCGAGCGTGATCCAAAAAGGACGGTTTAGAAAGATGATCTTCTTCCTTTTTTTTTTTTAAATGGAGGAGCGTGGCCGCTGACTCCAGTGACACACACGCCACTTCTTCTGTGGGCACACGACAGCTTTCAGGGACAGAGTTGGGCAAATTTGGCTGTCGGGGGAGTGAACAGTGCAGCTGATACCGGCAAGACTGAGATCCAAATAGCACCGATCCAACGCTTCAGCTCCTGTAAAACTTTATAACCGAAACTGTCGAGCCTGATTTCAGAGTCGTGTCGTCCAGCGACGAAAGACGTCCTTTCACTGTGTCGTTACACTCAAAAGGCTACTTTTAATTACTCGAAATGATGAAAATCAGTCTTGTCATCGACATTAAGCAACTCACAAAAGGTAATTTTTTATCTTTTCCTTGCAGACGTCTCGGTTTTAAGACTTTTAACGGCTTCAGTCGTCTGATTGTTTGAGTCTCCAGCTCCCAAGGTTGATGGTTTAATGCCGTCCTTGAGCAGGACACGACCATGAAATAACTCCCAGTTGTGTGGGAGTGTCGAACGCAGCAGTGTGCGATTGTGTGAGCGAAAGAGAGCGAATGTGACAGGTTTCGTAAAAAGTTGTCCTTTCTGAGCACACACAAGTGACTGACACGGCACATTTACTCCTCCAATTTACAGCCACTGGGACCAAGTTTGTAATTCAGTGTCTTGCCCAAGTACACTTTAAGTGGAAGTCAAACCTCCACTGTTGGTACTGGAGGGCGAAATGCTTCAGTAACTGAGACACAACTGAACGTGCAGCTGCTAAAAAGGATCTTTTAGCGAGCGTGTGAAGAGACCGAGGGCTCGTTTTCGCAGCGATGAAACACAAAGTCGATGCTTTGTGATGAAACAACAGTGTAGTACCTATGCCAGACCTGTAGGTGGTACACGTGAGCAAAGTTAGACGGATAAAAGAGACGTAAAGAAGAAAAGGAGGCAGAATGAAAATAAAGTAAAGATATGAAGCCAACGGTTTACCCACTGACATGAAAATTTGATGTGAAAATACTTGAAATAAACTGAAAAAACTTGGAACTATACCCTGCCCTCCCTGGTATTTCTTTTTTATAAGTGGAAACTCTCCAAGTCCTAAATTCAAAACCGTAACAGGCTGCAAAACTCCATAAAACTCTTATTTTGTTTACTTAAAATTCCTTTCTCCACACCAACTTTGCATAAAGCCTTTTTAAATGTTTCCCTGAGAATTTTGTGTTTTTTTTCCCCCCACTGCTGCCAAACTTGAATTTTGGGGTAAAACAACGTAATTACAAACTCCATACTTTCAATTAAAAACCAGCTTTCTGAGCTTTATCTGAAACTTCATTTGCATTCGTGAATAATTCATGACACGCGAAGGTGCCATGATTATCCTTCAACATATTTTTGCGAGAAAAGTGGATCCGGCTCAATGTTCGCTCTATAAACCACTAAAAAAAGGCGACAATGAGAAAGAAATAAGTTAAATTGGGCGAATTCGTTCGACTTCCTGAATTTGTTTCCAGTGTTTGATGCAACAGCAGGAACGACAGGATGTTGTTCTGTTGAGCAACATGTTAAGCTGTGTCCCCGCAAAACATTCAAATGCTGAACTTGTTTGTTTTTCGAAGCATCTGTGGCCCCTCCTCTCCACCTTCCCTGTTGTGATCTGATCCCAGCATGGCGGCTCCTTCGCGCAGGACCTTTTACATTATTCTGAGGGTTAAAAAAAAAAAAAAAAAGCCTTCAGGTGTTCAGGATAAACGACAGATCTCATGCGTGGAGGCACTCGACTGGCTGCGGGTCACATCGCCGGCCTTGGAAATTCAAAACGAAAGGGTGCGAGCACCGGGATGAACAAAGGGGGTGGAATGAAACTGTGAAGTGTTCCTCCGGGGAGTTCCGTGGCCGAGTCTGATGGAGATTTCGAGGAACGCGCCGGAAAGAAAGTGGAAGAGAAGGAGAGGGAAGGAAATAAGCGGGCGTCCGGCAAAAGTGACTGACAACGCGCGAATCGACTGGGGACGGCGCTTCGTTTACAGCTCATCTCCCGCCGAGCTGAAGAGGGCCAAAAGCGCTTCTCTTTTTCTTTCTCCTCCTTCAACGCGTTTTGATAAATGTTCCCGGACCGCCGCGGGAAGGAGAGGCGAAGCCGCACCGGATCGAAGGAGTGGACCGAGGCGGCGGCGGCGGCGGGGGGGTGGGGATGGGGGTGGGGGGGGGCGGAGAGTTGTTTTTGTCGGGGAGAATTTGATTCATTTCTGTGATGAATTGTTCTGTCAAAACGGAGCCGTGTTGCCGATAACAACAGCGTTGAGGGAAGGAAAACTTCAAAACGGAGTTTAAAAAAAATGTGTCAGGATAAAAATACTTAAAAATACCACCAAAACTGCTGCACGGCTCCTGTCCTTAATGCACTACAAACCTTCCTAACCGCTGCCTGCGGCCACTCGGCGGAGCGCAAACCTCCACCACACTCTGGTATTGTAGGAGCTAGCGCTATGAGCTAGCGTTTTAAGCTCAAGGCTACAAGCTAAAAGCTAATGATACAAAGTTGTCGGTTAATCCTTTAGTGACACAGAGAAATACTTTATGGTGTCATTTTGAATCCCCACAGGAACTTTTAATCACTGGTTCCTCGCAGCACCTCTCGCAAAATCTTGCAAATTTCACCCAAAATCATCAAGAACTTTTTTGCGTTGCTCCGCGAACGTACGGGCGAACCAACAAACGGGGGCGAAAACCATCAGCTCCTTTGACGAGGTAACAATGTGGTTAATTAGTGACTCATTCGGCACAAAAGAGAGACAGAGGGATTGGCGTGAGTAAAGACTCTTATTTAAAAAACTTCGCACGGCTTGCCGTGTTCGGGCCGCGCTCCAAGCCTCCATCAACATCTTCATTTTGCCCCGCTTGCGCAGATGCGCTCGCCGCCATCCGGGAAGATGACGAAAGACGACTGTCACGGCTCAGTCTGTTCAATTTCCTCATTGATGTCTTGCGGATGTCATCTCGACGAGCATTAGACGCAATTTGACGGCGGCGGAGGGAAATTATCTTTTCGACATCAGGACGTGGGCGCGAGGGGTCCTTGTAAAAGTTTGCAGGATATGGGGAAGAGCGGAAGCGGCCGTCTTTAATTCGTAAGCCGCCGCGGCGTCTGGGAACAGAATGTTTTGCGAGACGAGCGAGGAGCGTGCGAAGGAAATAAAAGGGCAAGGAAAAACACAAACAGCTCAGCGGAGACAGACGGGTCGGTCCGGCGTGGGGCCGGACGAGGGGGATTCCTGGTACCGCGGAAACGCGGAAACTTCGAAACTTAAACCTCAAAGCTGCAGGTTCATCCGGGCGAAATCGCAACCGCGCCACTGAAACGATCGGAGCTCCGACTGAACAAACTGATCGGGAAGGCTGGCTCCGTAATCGGCTGCGAACCGGACACCGGGGGAAGCTGTGGGGGAGAGGAGGACTCTGACCAAGCTGAGCCGACCACCCTCTCCACCCCCGGTTCCTGGACAGGCAAGCGGAGCTCCTTCTCGAACCGACTGATTCAGCTCCGCTGTCGCAAGGACAGCGACAGGAAATCTTTCCTGCCCAGTGCGATATCTCTGAACAACACCTCACCTCTGTCTGGCAGAGAGCATTCCCAGCTCTCCGCTCCGTAAAACCACTTGTCTTTGCACTGTTGTTTCTTCAATTGCACTTTTTGTACAGTTTTGCACTTATTACTTAGTTTATTCACTGTTTTATTTTGTGTTTTGTACTTAGTATTTAACTTTAGCCCATTTCTACTGTATATGGTGTTTTCTCGCTGCTGCTGAACCACAGTAACTTCCCAGACTGGGATGAATAAAGTACTTTTCTATTCTATTCTATTCTATTCTATTCTATTCTATTCTATTCTAT
>JASSRZ010034188.1:0-18027 GCA_032164315.1 Malacoctenus gilli | reverse complement strand
AGGAGACGATCGAGATATAATGAAATACGGTGTTTGAGAAAAAGAGCTTGATGAATTTCTGTCATTGCGGACTTGCACTTGAAGGAAAAACGTCCAAAATGTGTAAAAATAGGGCAACTTTAAAAGGGAGTTCGCTTGTTTATCATACCTGGACACAGCACTTTTAATTGCTTTGTCTGCTTGATCTTTGAAAGTATTCGCGTGCTTCATCTCAAAATGCTGTTGAACACAACTTCAACATGCAACATTTTCCCAACATAAAGTGCGCACAGCACAGTCTTTCAGAAATACAAAACTAAATTCTTGTGTGTATGAAGACGGGAATGCTCGAGTTTTTCGCCCTTTTAGCAGCTGGCGCAGACATTGTTGACACCGTGCTTGACGGATGTGACGACGTAAAGTGGGGGTCTCTGGGAATGTGGGCGGGACTGAGTGAAGCTGTCGCTCAAATCCAAGGATTCAAGCCACACCGAAAGCGACCACACCACTGAAAGCTGCCGGCGTGCCAGTGTTTATGCAATGGTGTGCCTTCCGTGGCACGTGGGCTAAAGGTGGCCAACCCCTGATCCATATCATACTTGCACACCTGCCTGCAATGAGGACTTTATTACACACTCATATCAACTCGACAATCATGATCAGATTGAAGCAGACTGAGCTCTCGTGTGGAACAGTGGTATCGGCACATGTCAAAATCAGTATCAGGTTCAGATAGGAAGTGAATAGAATGGATCTGTGGCTCCCGAGTGGACATTCACGAGGTTTACTTTGAGGAATTTATTTACCTTGACGATCGATTTCCTGAGAGGGTTTTGGAAAAGATCCCATTTTTTTCTGGTGGTTATTGTTATTTCATCATAACTTGTGATTTTTCCTCCAATGGACGTTTTATTCACCATCGTAACAGATCTTTAACATCACAGAAAATAATTTCACATAAACAATAAAGCAACAGAGGATCTCCCTTTTCATGAACAGTCTTACAACCACGTCATGTGTTATTGTAGTTGGTACTCTGGCAAAAATGATCCTGGAATTGGAGTCGGTTTGCTACAATGGCCTGGGACTTGATCCTCACTGGACTTACCCTGAACTTTTTTTCTCCACACATTCAACGTGCAAATGCTTGTGTTGATTTTGGGAGCGTCTGTATGACAAGCTTTTGACAGCGGGTCCAGTCCGCCAGTCCCTGGCTTTGGTCATGGAGGTGTTTGCTGATGGTGCTGGCCATTGTTGGGGGCCAGCCAGTTGACGGCATCTTGTTTGTGTGCCATTAGAGTGCGAGCTGGGCTTGCGCAAGGAGCAAGCTCGTACTGATCGGTTCACTGGATCAGTCTACAAGTCGTGTCCTGTTTCTGACTGGAGAGCTTAACAGTGTTTGCAAAACAGTTGACACAGCAGCTTCTGGGTCAGTCAGACTTTGACAATTACATTGTTGCATTGCCTGAAATCGCAATTTTGTTCAGAAAACAATAAGTCTTTGGGGCCTCGTATGTAGCGCTTTCTAACACTTTTCCACTAGCATTTGTTCTAGCTTTCTCAGAGTGACTCTCTGTCAGCTGTAAAGTGTTTCTGTTACTTTTTGACACCAGATACTATTGTGCAACGTGCTACTGAGCATCCAGAACGGATGCCTGGTAACGGCGCTTAATTTATTGAGACCAACCCGCCATGTTGAGAGTTCAGCTTTGAGTGGGCACTTGCCTTTACGATTGCATGAAACCAAATGAAACGTCTGTGAATGCTGCAGTAGAACAAGCAGTGAATGTACCGCAGGCACAATTTATGTCAACATAGCGGCAGACAAGCAGCCAGTTCAGCCAAACTGAACTTGATCTTCATCGCCTCCATGTCCGTTATTGTGAAGGTGTGTTGATGTGTTGCGAATGACAGAGCTTTGCCTGACTGCCAGTGAATTTTTCCTCTTTCGTGGGAGTACGCAGAGCTGACTACCTGATTGTTGGCATCAAGCGGAGTCACTTTAGAAACCAATAAACTCAGAAAGCTCTGCTCGCTTGTTGCTGTTCTTACTTAAACTACAACTCAAAGCTCAAAGTCCTGCTGAATTTTTTTTTGCTCTGCAAACAGACTGCAAACCTCTTCGAATTGTCCAATCAACAATTGACCAAATTTACTTTTGTGAAATGAAAAAAAATTAAATGAAGTTCTATGGATTAGTCACAATAAACATTTTTCCTTATTCTAACACACAAAGTAAAAAGCTCCAGTGGTCCTGGGCTGCAAAACACTGTAGCTATGTTATCACACTTGTGTTCTCTGGTTTGGAGATGGGTTTTCTGTTTTATGGTAGATATCTAAATATATGCACTCAACCCATCTTGTTTTGTTCAAGACAAAACCAAAATATATTTAGGTTATCTGATTGCACTCTCCCCAGATGGTTTGGTGGTCATGTTGTTTTCAACTTTGGATTTCATTTTTTTCATCAAAAACAGCTCTGGGAGTTGAAAGTCTGTCATTATGTCATTTAGACCAATGACGTGACACAGCAAAGACCATATAATAAATGATGCACTTATGTCAGTTGTAATTTTAAAGGGTTTTGATCAACTGATGTCATTCATGCCGATGGATCAGAAAATACTTGTTTTAAAGTGAAAATACCAATGATGAAGGACTCAACTAATATGTCCTTTTTGGCGTCGGGGAAATGGTGCCTCGCATGAATGTTCCATTTTTTGGCGTTGGATTAACTTCTGTTGTTTGCAGTAACGGCAAACTCTGGGCAGTCACACTGGGCAAAAACGAGTCACACTGGGCAAAAAGTGTCCTCACAGCACTTGA
Organism: Malacoctenus gilli; assembly: GCA_032164315.1. NCBI lineage: Eukaryota > Metazoa > Chordata > Actinopteri > Blenniiformes > Labrisomidae > Malacoctenus > Malacoctenus gilli. Next base: position 15,222 of record JASSRZ010034188.1, on the reverse strand, counting down.
TATTCCACGTGTATATTTAAGTCCTGTTTTCATGAGTCCATTCAATAGTCCCGTGAATTTTCACAGGGATTTTAAGACCCTACACACAAGGGCGAATGTGAATTTTGAGCGCTTCAGTCGCAATGTGCTTTGACCTACTGAGTAGAGTCAGATGTTGCAACTTGTGAGCAAAGAATTGGGCAGTACATAGGTGGCAATAGGTCACTGATAGGTGATCTGATGACCTGTCAGAACACTGTGGGGAAGGAAGCTCAAAGGTGGTTGTTCCTTCAACTTGGTGTGAGAACCCCATCCGGCTGAACGTAGTGATTGTTGGCAGAGTCACTCATGAAGGCAGTGTGCTGGTGGATGCATTCTATCTAACGTTTCATGTGGCTCATCCAGGCGGGTGGTAACGTTGAATGCAGAGGCTGTCTGACCATATGCTTATGGCGACTTCCTTGTTCGAGTGGGAGAGACATTAGTTTGAAAGTGGTCCCAGCCCATTCATAAGCACACTTTAATGCATCCGAAGACCAAATTTTCAATGAGTATTGCTTTTCTACAAATTGTGGAGCTGTCTGTGTATACCCTCAAGTGAACCTTTCGTAAGCTCTGTACTTTATGTGCTTAATCAAAACCATTCAAAAAAGAACTTCCAGGAAAGTGTGATGGCAGCATGTGCAAACGTCTCTCACTCTCAACATCTGCTGTGTCTCCGTGCTCCTGCAGGCCACCACATTTGGGCCCCTCAAGATATCCTGTGTTCCTCCTGCTTTTTTCTCGTGTGCCTGGTGAAATAGTACGCACCCCGCCCTGTGGTCTGAAGTTCTGCACACATTATTTTCTTACCATTCCAGAAGAGATTTTCCTTTTTTTTTGCTCTGAAAGTATTTCTTGTCTTCCTCCTCGCACCCCCACCCCCACCCCTTCCTTACCTCTCCTCAGTCTTGGGCTGCTCTGACCACTAACAGCTACATCCTCAAAGATAATTTCATACCCCAAGGTTACAAACTGGCTCAGACTGGCTTAACTCATTTTGAATCCACTCGTCTTGGCTTGGAATAAGTCAAACAGAAAACTTGAAGAAGTCTCCTTCCCCTTTTGAAGGAAAACATACTATACAACTACTACTACAACTACTATACAACCTATTTGATAAGTTGAAATACTGCAACAAAAAATAGAACTCTTTTGTATGACAGTGTTGAATGATTCAGAAGTGTTTTTTTTACACCATCATCTGATTCATTTTAGTTATGGAGCAACATGTAACGCGTGATTGGCTATTCTCTTAATGCTAAAGATTCCTTTCTTTAAAATCTTGTTCCAATGCTATTTTAGTCCTAATGACACATAAAACAACATATTGCATGCTTTAAATTGATATTTTTAGGGTAATGATTAAAAGTTTGAATTAAAATTAATCTCTTGATTTTCCTGATTGATCACAATTAACTGGATTGTGTACGTAAAATCCAATAATGAATTTAGTAGTAGTGTTTGTGCACTTTTATTGGAAAATTCACTCATATGAACAAAAGCACCAAAAATAGAACATTATTAAAATCAGCATTTGTTAAATGGTAGCAGTTAAATAACACATTTATAACAAATTTCTTGAGAAATGTAAATTCAAAAATTCAAGCCTATTGGCACTGCTAGGGCATTTAAGTTATCCTGATCGTTATGAAAACTAAACACAATCTACATACAAAATCCTGAGCCACAGTCATAATATTGAAACAGACAATTTCTGCAGAGACAGCAGAAACTTTTCTCTTTTAACAGGGAGAAAGACAAGAACGAGTGAGGCACAAATCACTTCATTGCTGGGACTTCCCTTACAAGAAACGAAAATGTTTGTCCGTCAGTAGCCACTTTGCGATGGTGTTTGTTAGCCTCTCTTGCTTTTGTTTACCTCTACTTCTCCCACACACTACATTTAACATATCATGTTCATTTAAACTCGCACCAATCAAAGAATGTCAAAATATATTATTTTATTTCCCAGAGCTACACAGACTGTATAACTTTCTTTCAATTCTTCATAAAATTCTTCAATAAATAAATATCTTCATAAAATCTTCAGCCTGACTCAGAAGTCAAATTCAAAAAAGTCAATGCCGTTGCACAACTCGACTGGAGTCCATGTAAAGGGCTTGTGTCCTGCTGTCCTGAGCTTTGTGCACCTTTATGTCAAAGGAAAGGCTAATGCAGTTTGTTTGCACTTTTAATAGCCAATCCAGTGTGTTTCGCATAAAGGTGATATTTTAGACTGGAAGTACTCCTGTGGTGTGGTAAGACAAACGACAAACAACTTTGTTTCTGTCGAATCTACTGTCTGGATGTACTTAATCACAAAAATGACAGTGTAAAAGTTGTGTCGCGTTACCCTTCTTTTCCACGCTAGTCCTGTTTTCTTCCGCGTTCTCCTCTCTTTTACGGTTCCGCAACTGACGTTTACAAAATAAAAGCATGCGATACAATTTTACCTGATAATGATTACTGTTTAAGTTTAACTTAATGTCTTTATCATGGTTGATTGCCAGGATTTTTAATAACAGCCATGTTCATACGTAGCTTGTAACTTTGACATTGTAACGTAAGCCTGATGAAAAGTGCTGACAGCATGCAGGACATTTACCAGCCAACTGAAAGGACAAAATTTGAAGTCTGCACCTTTCTTTTTTTTTTTTTTTAAGAATACAGAGGGACACATGACAGAGGACAGTTATCCTGTCTGCAGATCATGCAGGAAAAAATTTGCAGCAAAAGTCATCAACATTTCAAATCCATCAGTCATCTTTGTGAGCGTCAGCCACAGCTTTACGGCCAATGAAGACGCACAAACTTCAGCTCAATACAATACCTCATGTGAGTGCAGTGTTGCCAACTCCTCTGTTAGGAAAGTCACTATTAGCTGTTTTCTTCTGTTGATTCTTGGTTTTTTTGTTTTTTTTAATGTGACACTACCAACCATCCTCCTTTTCCCAGGCTCGAGACTGGCAAAAAAGGACCCAGTTGAGACAATTTGGCGGATTTACAGAGGGTTTTATTCGGTCGCTTTTTTGCATAAAAATCATGTGTTAGATGCAATCGATGCAGTAATACCATTTATTTTACTGCTGTGATTTGTTTTGAGAAAGAAAGTTTCACATTTCTTTCCGACCTTGGTTCAACCAGCGGCGACTTCACGCATGCACGATTCATTTGCAGTCTGGACTGGGGGGAGTGCACGCCTGTTCTTACAGCAGCTGGAAGGGACTGCTGTGAGGGCCAGGCCACCTGTGAGTGCTGTGGGATGGGGAGGGGCTCACGGCAGCACCTGCTGCAGGTTGAGAAGAGTCGGTGATATGTGCTGCGAGTCGTTTAAAAAAAAAAAAAAAAACTTGCTAGGGGGTCTGAAAACTCGCTAAATTTAGCGAGAAAGTTCGCAGCAGTGTGTGAGCAACGTTGGCTATAGGAAGATTGTGTAACCTGGTGATAACTTGTGACAACTTGTCTATGATGCATCTTTCCTCCTAAAATGCAGCGACGTTTTCGTTTTGAGACACTTAGGAGCTATGAATTGGATAATTCTATGAGGTCCAAAACGTGCATATATTAAAATGACTTCATCAAATCTTGTGATTTTTTTTCGTCATACTAAAACATTAGAAGCCAAAATTTAGTCAAAATGAAAGTTTCACATTTAATGAGGCTCGAAACAGTTTTGAGTGCGCATTTTTTCTGCACGTGAATTCCATCACACAACTCGATTGGAGTCCATGTAAAGGGCTTGTGTCCTGCTGTCCTGAGCTTTGTGCATCTTTATGTCAAAGGAAAGGCAAATGCAGTTCGTTTGCGCTTTTAATAGCCAATCCAGTGTGCAATGTTAATTCTATCAGCTGCTCTGACATTAGCTTCCACCTTTCTTTGGTGGAGTGATTTGTGTAATGATCCTGACTGCATGATGTCAGAGGCTCATTGCCCCAGATAGGGTGTCCCAAGGCTAACAAGTCTCAGGTGACAGGTCAGATTGACTCAAAACCCCTTGTGATAAAGACACGAAAAGAAATTCTGTTTCCCAGACAGGCATTAACATGGCCCCACTCTGGAGCCTGATCAAGGGTTGGAGCTATACAGTGTGTACCACAAGACCTGGAATGGACATTTTGGCCAGTGCATTGTGGTTGAGGTGGTGATCAAAATGCAGGTGCCTCACAATCCAATCCTTGGACAAAGCCTCTGGCTATAGGGACATAGAATTTCACCTCTCTGAGGTTGAAGGAGCCAGAGCAGGTGCTGGAGATAGAGCATTATGAACTCGCGATGATGAATGATGAATCCAACTCTTTGATAAAGGGCTGGAGTCTCTTTGACTTTGGGGTTGTCCACTGTGAGTAGCAGTAGTCTGGAGGGGGCTTGCTCGTTGTTCATTGCTGCCCAGGTCAGCCAGCCACTTTTTTTTTTTTATATCCAAACCCAAACCCATGGCGCGTTCTAGTTTTTTAGGTTGCTGTAACGTGACCTGCCACTTTACCGTGGTGGAATGGTTTGAGTACTTGAAGGATCCTAACGGCAATGTTCTCTGGGGCTTAGATAAGGCAAATATGACGGACAGAAGGAAGGAAGGAAGGAATCTCCAGCATCATTTGAGGCCAACCTTCGTTTTGGTCCAAAATGATTTGATGTGACTGAATTGTCAATGAAAAGAAGTTATGCAGTTCAAGTACGGGATGAACAAAACACCATTCATGTGAAAGCCTCATAGTAATACTGATGGCTTTTTTATGTTTAAAAACAAGAATCAATGGCTAAAAAAATTATTCCATTCTTACATGTTAAACAGGCTTGAGCAACAGGCAGGTGTCTTAACTTGATTGTAATCACAGCTGAATTAAACCAGCCTGCTCTGTATGAGCAGTATGGTCCATATTCTTAGTGATATGCGATATAGCGTAATTATTAATGCCTTGCTTTCAAATCTTCACTCGTGAGTGTTTTCGTATATCTCTGTGGACCTTCCGACGACATTGGTGTGCTGCACATCTGACTATCGCAAAAAAAGTTCAACTTCTACACATGGTAAAGGAAAGTAGAAGCTACACGGCTGTAAGGCGCCATGACAGAACACAGTTATGTATAATAATTTATTAAAAAAAGACAACAGCTTACGTTAACTACATTATGTCATTCTGTTTCGTTCTTTAGGATCTTAAAAATGGAAAAGGAGCAGCGAAAGGTCGACTCTAATTGTTTGGTATCACACCCATTTCCACAAATGTATATGTGGTCACAGCTGATCACCGGATGAGGCTGACTGACTTCGAACACAGCTCTCCCTGTGGAGGCAGTGGTCACTCTTGCTGATGCTTCAAAATACACAGACACATCCAGCACACAGTCGTCTACTGGCCATCAAAGATGTTGATGATGGGGCAGCTGGGTAGAGAAACAACATTTGCATGTGGCTAGTTTTTGACACTCATGAAGGTGAAAAGAATGGTGCCTATAGCGACAGAGATGCAATTGGTTGAGTGAAGCGAGAAGTTGATATTTGGTGAATGCAGTTCAAGCCAATGGGAAATGAGGTGGAGTTCTGTTGTAGGCTCCGTGCTGCGCAAACACCTTCACCTGGTGTCCATGACACACACACACACACACACACACACACACACACACACACACACACACACACACACACACACACACACCTCTTTATCAAAGTAGACAACAGCTCATTGTGGGCGTTGCTATGACAACTGGTCGTCTATTTTTAAGCTGTACTACTAATCAATTCCTGTTCTGCTGTCGCCTGAGGGGTGAGGGTGTGTGCATCTGCTTGTGAGTGTGGTGTGTACTGAAGGGGAGAGAAGGGGGGCAGTGACAGGGGGCAAAAGAGGGCGAAGGAGGAGGAGGAGGAGGAGGAGGAGTGCATGTGTGGTAGCAGACAAAGAACAGAGCACAAGAAGTGAATGAAAGCACTTGGTAGGTCCATGTAATACCAACTCGAAGTGTGCAGCAAAGCTCGCAGGATCCTGTGGAATTCATCTGGTCACCAGTCAGATAAACACACAACTGTGCTGTTCTATGTTTACACGCAGCTATTGAAAATTGAAAGAGTGGCTGAGCGGACTGAACCTGGACCTAGATAATGCAGTTGATATTGGATCCATTGCAGCATTCATCCACTGCACTGGAATCGGAAGCAGTGTTTTGCGCTCACGCAGGCCTTCACCCAGAAGAAGATGGAGATGAGGGATCAGTAGTTAGTGACACAGTGTCTCTCAAACAAATAAACAACCCATCACTATCAAAAAGGACACACTGCCACCTCTGCAGATAGACCCAGATGTATCAGATGGCCCCTGAAATGTTCTTCATCATCTGCATGTACCTGTACTTGTTGCTTGTGTACACTGCTGCCTTTTAAAGCCGAACCATGTTGTGCTTTTATACTGAAGGAAGAAAACACAACAAAAGGGGGGGGGGGGACTGGACGGCTGTCTCACCATGAGTTTTTGTGTTTACTACGGATACATTTTGAGTAATCCCCACTAACCAATAAAATGTAAATGTCCTTTTCAGTGTGTGTGACCTTGAGTTGTCACTATACCAAAATGAATAATCACGATACGATACCAAACAAAGTGTCACGGTTCACGGGTAGTATCATGATACCACAACCATTTTTTAAAATTCTTCTTAATTTATTATTATTAAAGTTATACTTATCAATTACTTATAATGTTGTTGCAAAATAAACATAACACTGGTGAAGTAAAATTAAATTGAAACAAATATTGTTATAAACAAAAGCCAAAAAAGTTCCAAATGTGACTTTTGGAGTTTTTGTTGTTTTTTTATTTTAAATTGTGGTGCTGCTGAGTCACCACTCATGCCCAATGCTTCTGCCAGGCCGAGCGTATGCGTTTGTTATCTAAAGTTGTGCTGCTTGTGCACGGTGAGACAACTTGTTTGTTTGTTTTTTTGCCGAACTATTTATTGTAGCAGAGCTGACTTGATAGACTTCCTTCTTTGTAAAAACATACGAACAGCCAATCAGCTTTAAATGCAGGCGGGCCCAGTGTGCAGAAACAGCCTATCATATCCCGAGCCCTCACTTGTAAGCTGCAAACAGCCAATCATACAGCAGCTGTCTAGTTAGGTTGCAGTATTAGCTGTGTGGGTTAGTTGACAGGGAGAAACATCCAGTGACACGCCGGGAGGAGGGTTGAGGCGGGCCACGGCCGCTACTACACGCACCGGGTCATAGTAATCCACGGTAGTACCGTTGTCTCGAAATTGTAGTATATTAGGAACCTTAATGAGTTGGCACTGCGGTGTACCATGGGTCAAGTCAAGTCAACTTTATTTGTATAGCGCTTTAAACACAGCAACTACCGATAACAAAGCGCTGAACAGAGGTAAAAACAGAATTTAAATCACGAAGTGAGAACATTAAAACAGATATCATACGCAAGAACAATCAACACAATGAACAATACAAACAGTATAAACATCAGAAAATGTAAGACTTAAAACAGCAGACAAAATCAGAAAAAAGGGGGAAAAACGTGCATCGTGCAATTCTAGTGTGACCCATGAAAAAGTAGGGACGTAAAAAAGATTTTACTGATGTGCGAGTACCAGCATAAACAATACCAAGAGAGTAATGGGATTTTACACATCATCAAACACCTGCAATACTGCCCAACAGATTGAACATGATTGATAATCTCACCCAATATAGAAGGAAAAAAACAGATAAGTGATCGTAATAATCATGGGTTAAACATGAACCATGTGCTTTCCTTGTCTTGAACTGCAAATGCTTGGATTGAGACTTTGAACTCCTTTGGCAGTGTTTAGATTGAGCAACCTCATGTCCGTATTATAAGATTTCTCAGCCTCTGATCAGCTATCGTTTGACTTGAAACAATTTGAAACCTCCGGATCTGAACCTCTGCATTGACGACGCTTCTTGTTCAATGGGAGCAGAGCTTTTGACTCTTTGTTTACCAACACGCCTCGTTCGCCATGTAAAAAAGCCAAAGTTTGGGCTTGGTTTTTTGCTGTTTGCCTAAATCTTCAACAGCTAAATTTTAAAGACATTTCCATGAGAATTATTTCTCCAATTTGTCTAAAAATATGAATCATGTTGTTTGGAAGGTTTTGTCTCAAAGATGTCATTCATCTTGAAAATATTTTTCTGCCTCTTTTGACCCCAGTCTTTTTCTGAATGAACATTTAGGACTTGTTCATTGGCAAGTCAATTTTATTGTCCATTTTATACACTCGATCATAGTTCGATAATCGATAAATGAATTAATCGCAGCATAAAGGAAAGTGAACTTAATCATTTTTCCGAGCTCGATTTATCGCCCTGCGCGCACGTGCGCTTGTTTTCCTTGTCTCTCGCCTCCAAACACGCCGAATGGCAAGAGGGTTCACTCTGCACATCAGTTTCAGCACCTGGGTGCGTTTGTGATAAAGGTGTAATTGTTTCATTTAAAAGGGAGTGGACTTGCATTATTATGATGTAGCCGATTAACATTACGTAAGTGGTATTTTTTGTTCTCAATAATGTTGACAATGATGTTTATCTTCGATAATTTGTGGGACAATATATTGAGCAGCCAAATTTGTTATCGTCCCAAGCCCAGTTTATTTCTGTCAAGCTGAAAAATCCCAAAGTCCAGTTTGACAGTCGTAAAAATATTGTTTCACCTTTGACTTCACAAGTTCCTGTGCACTCACGACATCAGGGCTGCTACAAACACTCCTCAAAACAGCCTCAACAATTCGGCATTGTCCACTTATCTTGGTCCTCTTTGGTCACTCTCCAACATGTTTAGGTCTTGTTACATACGATGCTGTCACGATACCAAAATGAGTAACCATGATACTATACGAGACAAAGTATCACGTTCCAGGTAGTATCACTATACCGTGACCTTATTTGATCATTATTATTCTTTTCATGAACTGCAATTTGTTTGTACAAGTGATAAATACTTAATTATTTTAATGTTGTTTGGTGCATAATACACATAACACTGGTGAAGTTAGAAACAAATATTGTTATGAACAAAAGCCTGACAAAAAGTGCTGTCAATATACAGGACATTCATCAGCCTACTAAAAGGAGGAAATCTGAGGTCTGTTTTTTTGTGGCGGTTGTTTTTTTTTTTAAGAGCACAGAGGGACAACTGGTGGAGCACAATTATCCTGTCTGCAGATCATGCGTGAAAGTAGTTGCTGCTAAAGGCAGGAAAAAAGGCAGTGATGATTTGATCACTACAACTGAGATATCCAATGTTCCATATCGTTGCTACAAACATATTATCATGAAACAATCCACACTGTAAACCGCATTTCGACTATTAATCTTGAATGAGCTTCTTTTGTGTGTGTTCAAAATGACAAACAAGTCTAACGCCGTATTCATATGAACTCTCCTTTTGAAATGCCACTGGTAAGGCTGCAACAACATATTTTGTTATTGAAAATAAAAAGCAGTTATAAAATGTATCTGCAACAAATTCATTCATTTTTTGTCTGTACCGCTTATTAATCCGTCACTACGGGCCATGGGAGGTGCTGGAGCCTATCCCAGCTCTTTGCAGGCGAAGGCAGGGTACACACCTGGACAGGTCGCCAGTCCATCACAAGGCAACACAGAGACAAACAACCATCCACACACCCATTGATACCTACGGACAATTTCGAATCACCAATTGACCTTATGCATGTTTTTGGACCGTGGGAGGAAGCCGGAGTACCCGGAGAGAACCCACGCATGCACAGGGAGAACATGCCATCTCCACAAAGAAAGGCCCCACCTGGGCACGAACCCCGGACCTTCTTGCTGTGAGGTGAGAGTGCTAACCACCACGCCACCGTGCAGCTCTGCAACAAATTTCCAATATCAATTCGTGGTGTTTGATAATGCCGAGCTGTGTGATTTACAGGCTGAAGCAGAGCAGCAAAACAGCAGGAACTAGTGTTCCCGTGAGGAAAGTGATGCGGGGAAGATGGCAGAAGCAGGAAATATTGAAAAAGTTCAAACCTAATCAACGCATTTGCAACTCTTTTGCAACGTTAGCAAAGAACAGCTGGTATGACAGGACAACTTCACAACTGTCAGGCAGCATCTGACACGTCGCCATGCTGGGTTCATGTAGGAGGGAGAGCAGAGCTCGACGATGAGCATGTGTGGAATCACTGAAACCACCACCCTTCCTTCTCTTTGAGGAGTAAAGGCTGCGAATGGGGGCATCAGCTGCTCATCATCCAGCTGGTCGTGAATGAACCAAAGCAACATGGGCTCCCTGCACTGACAGGCACAAAGGTTGTGGCTGTTATTTTACCAGTCTGATTCATTGATCAGTGAAGGAGACCCCATCTGATTCATGGATGATCAGAATCAAAACAGGTCCATCCACCTCGATGTTCCATTTGTTGTTGTCATTGTAATAATCAGAGCTTGACATTTTATCTGCACTGAGTGTTTGATGATCCTCAATAGTTGGTGCAAAATCTCAAGTTAAATCCGAACAAGCCTGCACCAGATAATCAAACAGCACCTTTGAAAATGTTTGTATTAGTATTGTCTTTAACCATACCTATGGTCAATGCTCACAACTAAATTGAATCGACTTCAGCATACTTCGAGTTGTTGCCACTACATACTTTTAAGGATATTAATAAGTTAAACAGACTGCGCACTTTGGGAACCGGTGACAAAACAGTGGCCAAACTTGAGAAAAAAAAACCACTTGCAAACACCAACACTAGGTCCTTCAGTGTCCCTACCCACACCTTTAAACTTAAGAGCAAACAGAGTGTAAGTTTAAACCCTCCTTTAGGGTGAAAGACCCTTTCCCTGACCCTAACTGCAAGCATACTCCTAATCGAGCTGGCAAAGTTGATTAAAATAGTGACTGAAAATATGTGAGCCCCCCCCCACACAACCACCACCACCCCAAGTAAAAAAATAAAGATAAGATGAAGTAAAGCCACTCCTCAAAATGGGGGGGGGGGGAAGTTAGGGGAAATATTTGGTAGATTTTAAACTCAGACAAAAGTACAAAAGTCCCTGTGCCTTGTTGGCAGTAAGCAAACATTATATGAATAACCACGACTTGAATTTCTCTAGTAACTGCAGCTTAGTAGAGAAATGTCACCAGTGTGTCCATATGATGCTTTAAAGATGAGTCCAAGTTAACTCGAAGGACCATGAGCAAAATGTGCATTAGCCCCAATCTGAGCAATGGTGAAGAATCTATCCACGAGAGAGTGTCAACAAACACAGAGGCTTGCGCTGGAGAGTGACATGTTTGAACCGTGTTGTTCACCATCATCTTCAATAAAGCCGGGTAGATGGTGGCGTTGCGAGCCCCCTCAATATTCTTGCAGCTTCCTCCTCACCATGTCAAACTCGCGTTGCTTCTTCTATGTTGCAGCAGCAAAGTCTGGCAAAAAGAATCTCAACTCGCATGTCTTTTAGTCGCCTGGCTGCGTCCATCTCTCGCTGAAGTTGTGAAATCGTGCAATGATGGCGTCTCTCGGCCCCCGAAGCCTGTGTGCCCTCTCCAACTTGATGCGTCCGGATTGAGTGTCGAGCTGCCGGATTTCAAGTATCCATGTCTCCATACTCGTCATTGTATTGGTCCCCTCCAGCTTCCTGGCAAGCCTATGATCCGTAGATTTCGTAGTCGTGGAGATGCTCCTGTCAACTCAGTAACTGTCTTTTCCAGAGCGAGCGTGCGTTTTTCAGTGTCAACCGTGGCGTTTTCCATCAGTAGAATCCTGTGGTCACCAGATTATGCCCCCACCCACCCACCCGCTACCTGTGCAGAATGCTGCTTCTGCTGAAGATGCTTTTGAGACAGGCTTTCAGTTAGCTGGGTGAAAGGTCCATGCCCACTTTCTTCTTTGGAGTTTTGAAAAAAAATACGAAAACCAAAGCCTTGCCCAGTTTTTTCTTGAGTAATACTTAAAAAATAGCAGAATAGGGAGTCATTGTCCATGATCAGTTCCTTGTTACCCGAGTTGTGTTTGTGAATGAAAGTTTGGAACTTAATTATTGAGGCCTCCATTTCCTGTTTGTTTCTGCTCCATGACCCACCTCGCAGTGGCTTTGTAGGAGCTTTGAGTGCAGCGACACAAAGGTCTGTCTCCGCTCCACATAAGGTCAGCATACATCACAGCCACTGTTTTTGTCATCTTGAGATTTGAAAACAAACAAAATTCAAAAATCCACTTTTTCTCGTTCCATAGATCATCCAAAACAAAAAGAGGACACAAACTTTTAAATATTCTTCTTCCGGCCTCTGATTACACACCTCACTGTTGATGTATCTCACTCTGGTCGGTTTGAAGTCGTTCCCTTTCGTCTTTTATTCTGTGATTTCAAATTGAAATGAAAAATCCGACCATTTTCCTGTTAGTTTTTTTTGAAAATGCAATGCAGAAAATGGGCCGTTTCCAATCCTAATTGTCTGTTTTCTGAGTTTAGTGTACATGTTTGCAATTAGAAATTGGGGATTGAAACATGCCAGTGGAAAACTTTCTCAATTTCACTGTGGGTATTTCACTGGAATATCTCAGTTACTGACACACACCCAAAGAGGGCACACACTGTGTCTTTGTGTCCAGTTGATCGAGCAATGTCTACTGAAGTGAATCATTTTAAAGATGGGGGGACAAATTCCATCATCAGCATTGCGTTGTTGCCATTTCGAGCTCCGGTGGACGCATCATACACACCATGTGGAGAGACTCGGTCCTGTGGCCGCCATGCGGGCCTACTTTTTCCTTGCTGAGGTGATGCTGGGCTGTTTTCTGCTCTTGTCTTGTCTTGTCTTTTTTTCTGGTTGTTGTGTTTTATGATGTCTTGTGATTTTTCATGATGAGTTTCACCTCTGGGCCACCATACTCTGCTCACAAATACATCAAATTAAGCATCTGGTAATTGTAATAGTCTGTTTTTTTATTTCTCATTTGCATTGTGTGTGATCAAGGAATAAAAGCAAGAGGTTTTTTTTATCCAATTTTTTGGGGGAAAATTTTTTTTATTTATTTTAACAAACTTCTATTTTGTCATTAACTTGCTCCTCTTGGTGATTTTTATATGTGATTTCTAAACAAACTATACTTACTTACCTTTAGGGTGTAAACCACCGTCCATTGTCCTCTGCTGGTTGACGGCTTCTCCCTTAAACACATCCAGAGGGTTTTTGCTTTTTCACTGCTTCCAGTGGAAACATTAGCATTGTTCAAATGGTACAATCTGCTGTGAGTGCTGCAGTAGGGTGGTGGTGGGGGCGGGGGGGGGGGGTTACATTGCCACTGTGATGCCCAATGGAAATGTGGAATTACACAAGACTGCCTGTGGAAACTTCAAGTCATCCTCGTGGCAAGCGTTGAGAATTTGAAAGCACAGAAACACAAAAGTGGAAGAAATACTCCCTATATGCTTCGTTTCCTACATGGTGGTAATTAAAACCTAACACTTGACATTTCGATACAGTTGAGGTCAAAATTAGTCTCCTCTGAAACTTTTCCTTCCAAATTGCCCAAGTGCTGTTAAACGGACGGCTGATGATTTTTCACACATGCTTCTTTCTTCATCATTAGTTCTACCTTCTCCACCAACATCAAATCAACCGCTTTACGAAGATTAGATTGTGTCATCAAGACATTTGTGATGCCTTTTTGCCTCATTCAGTCCAAAGGAATATTTTGGGGTTTCACTCATATGAGGATGCACGCAGCACCCAGTGCAATGAAGGTGGATCCAAGCTTTAATGATGATGGGAAGCTTGAACTCAACATAAAACTGAGTTCACTGGCAGTACTTAGCTCAACCTTGGTCCGATGTGAGACTGACTGCTGCATGCTCCCATCATGTGCAAGCAAGCCTCCTCTGTTGACTGCCATAAAGCAGTCAGTCCAGCTGTGGCTTGGTGACGGCTGGTCAGGAAGCCTCTGGCTTCCCTCCTGCTCTGAGCTTCAGCTGCTCCTTGAAAAGTTCCTGTAGTTTGTAGTTTTAAATATTCAGTGACAGTCTGGTGTCCAGTAAAAAAAAAAAGAAAAGTGAAAGTGAACAAGATCTCACGAGATTTCTTTGTTCCGTAACGAAATCTCGCGGATTTAATTTGTAAAATTGTCAGTCCAAAACCGATATTTTCCAATATGACATTTGCCGATAATATCGGTAGGCCAATAATGTCAGACATCCTTACTTTGAGTGACTAACCACTTGAGGAAAAATAGCAGAAATTAACATCATTCAAAAAAAAAAGTAAAAGCAAAAAAAGTAAAGCTCAGTATGTGGGGAAACACCACAATTCCCCCCCCCCCCCCCCCCCGCGCGCTGTAATTTGGAGCTCCTGGTTCTCTCAGGTGCTGCTAGTCATCCCAAGGTGATGGGAACAACCAAATCTAACCATTTGGACAAATGCAGTTGGAAGAGTGGGATGGTATCATTCAGCAGTGTATGAGCAGGAGGTGCCAGGCTGGGTGGCTGTGTATGGTTGTCCACACACTGCAGTTTCCGGTTTGTGACGTCAATGCATGTTGGATTGCTGATGCGTTGTCTCTTTAAACTTCACCAACCCTAAAGATGGCAGAACAAGCTGTTTGGGGAATGGAAAAAAACATTTGGCAGATGACACTTGGGTACAATCCCCCTGGTTCATTTCTACTGCTCGTCCCACAAATGCATGTTTCTTACAAATTCACCTCGTGAAAGGGAAATGAACAGGCTTTCCAACAGCATCACGTTTTTGCCAAGAAGAGCACTTTACCAAATACAACTTTCCTTACCTCCTCACTATGCAAGGCCTGGTAAAGACAGAGTAGAGAGGAGAGCGAGGGCGCCGGAAAGCAAGATGAACACAAAGCCGACGAGCTGGAGCGCCAGCAGCTCCACTCACTCGATTGTCTTGTGCTGTAAGAAAACAGCAGACGAGATCCACCTGTGTGACAGGGTGTTAAAATTGGGCTTATTGTTCCTGCATCTAGAAAATGTGGTGCCAATGAGCCTTTTGGACAAGGACTAGAGGGCACTCTTCAGCAGCCATGTGGGCATGTTGATACTGCTGTTTTAATTCGGAGGAGGACGACATTTTACAGGCAGCCATCTGATCGACGGCGGCTCCTTGCATAAAGAACATGGTGTGTGTGTGTGTGTGTGTGTGTGTGTGTGTGTGTGTGTGTGTGTGTGTGTGTGTGTGTGTGTGTGTGTGT
>JASSRZ010034186.1:0-18074 GCA_032164315.1 Malacoctenus gilli | reverse complement strand
GTGTGTGTGTGTGTGTGTGTGTGTGTGTGTGTGTGTGTGTGTGTGTGTGTGTGTGTGTGCGTGCGTGCGTGCGTGCGCGCGTGCGTGCGCGGGTGGGATGTGTGCGTGCGTGCGCGTGCGTGTGTGCGAAGTATGTGTGTTTCTCCTTACTGCTCAGTGGCCCCATTACTCAGAGGTCCTTTTGGCCCTTCCATCTGTGGTTGTGGAGCCCCGTAGAAAGCGTGATCAACAGAAAGCAGTGAGGAATCAAAATTCCCCGAGCGAGTTAGAATCTCCTGCTGCCTACGGCACACATTGCACACCCACATCACCTGTAAACAAAGCAACAATGTGTTGCACATCAGCATCTTCTACAAACAACAGAAACAAGCATGTAAGACATGACAATCAATATCAACAAAGAAACAAAAACATCACCAGTAAATGAGTAAATAAACAAAATGTTGCACACTGGCATCATCTATAAGCAAAGAAACAAAAACATCACAGGCCCACAACACCTGTAAACAAAGAAACAAATGTGCTACACAGTAGAATTACCTGTGAACAAGGGGAAAATAAACATATTGAATGCTAACAACAAACTTCTGCAGATTTTTCAAACACTCTCACCTTATTGGCTCTCAGAGGGACACGCCCTCCACAGCGGGCACAGAAGCGGCTCTGACAGTAGCAGCACGCGCGGCCGCAGCCATCTGCAAACTTTGTCTTTCTGCAGATGCCACAGGTGGGAGACTCCGTCCTCTGAATCACTCGCGGTTCTTCCCCTAACTTCTTTACCTGGTCCTTGTACATCTCAAACTGTTGATGTAGCTTCCTGTGAGTGGAGCAGAGAGACAGGTGACTTTGGGACCAGGTCCCACCTAAACATCAGGACACGCCTCCAACGACTTGAAGAAATGTGGAAAAATGGCAGCACTGAGGTTCCACTATTTGCAGCTTGAAGGATCAGCTGAGTCTCTTCCATTTTTAAGGTGTCTCAGGTGAGCCATTGATGAGTCACTCTTTGATTCTTCGTTTGACAAGTGGACTCTTTTGGTATAGTCAGGGAAATAAGTATATAAGTTGCCAAAAACAAATAAATACAAAAAAACAATGCTTACAACGCGTCGTCTTTCTGAAAATACTGATTCTCAAGAAGGAGCTGCAGAGACACCTGGTGGCCCTCGGTAGTAGCTGCAGCACAGACTGTATCCGCATTTTCTTAATATCAGAGGTAAACTGCAAGGCTGACCCTCACCGAACAGAGCCAATAAAATCAACAGATAGATCGGTGCAGTGCAGCAAAGAACTCTGGGTAGTGTGTGTGTGAACTCTGGGTAGTGTGTGTGTGTGTGTGTGTGTGTGTGTGTGTGTGTGTGTGTGTGTGTGTGTGTGTGTGTGTGTGTGTGTGTGTTTTGTATATTCCTGGTTATAGCTGTAGTGCCAAGCTTCACGGAGGAGAGTCTGAAGTTCGAAGCTTCAAGCATCTGCTGATTCAAAATTAACTTTACTGACCAGCAGCTGCTGGTGATCAAGGTGTGGGAACAGGATCTGCTGCCTTTACCTGGTCTCCAGGCCTGCAGTGTTTCAACACATTCAGAATTTTTCGATGAGATGTGAACATTTAATCCTGAAGCTGCAGCTCTGAGAAACAGTCTACGACTTCTCAACAACAGATGAGAAGCGGAGAGAATCACTGCAAGAGTGACTGAGGAGCTCAACTATCGGGAGGAACAAACCAAGATGGGTGAGAGGGATGCTGAGGTGCTGACAGGGTGTAGGTTCAAATCCTGCTTGTCTTCATAGAGCTGCAGGGAGCAGAAACATGCAGAACCACCAACGTTGCAGTAAAACACTCACAGCTGTTTAGTTAGCAACCATTTGTTCCCGTGGGAGGGCCCCTCACAGACATCTGGTGACCTTTCACAGGGCCCTCAGCCTTAGGTTGGACCCACCAGATGGAGCACTGACACAAGGTATCATATGCAGTGCCGTTCCTCTAAACTCCCAGCTTTTCACCACAGACCTGCCAGTCACCTCTACCACCTGCAGGTCAGGGCATCATCTTTTGCCTGCCAGATTACGCCACCGTGACGTCACGTCGCAGTACAAAGACTCAGGAATGGGACGCCACTCTCATTTGGTCAGTAATTAGGTGGGTTCTGCTCACCTGAGCATGCTTTGCTCCTTCTCTTCCTCCTTCTTCTGTCGCTCCATCACCGACAGGATGATGCTCCGCTCCTCCTCCGTCAGGTGGCTCAGGTCCGGCAGCTCCGGCCCGGCCCCGGTCATCGCGGCAGACATCCTGCTGGCGATGGGAGGGGAGGGGTGGGAGGGGGTGAGAGGCAGGTGGTGAGGACGATGATCGGTGATGCAGGATGAAGGCGTTTTGCTCTCCAGGTGCGGGCGCGGCCGCGATGCGGCCCGCAGGCGCGGACACAGCAGCGGTCAGAGGGATGCTGCCTCCACCTCCACACCGTCCACCTGTTTATGAACACACCGTCCCCAGCTATCCCTCACCCTGTCACCCACAGGCGCAGCGGGTCCCCCTGCTGTTTACTCCTCACTCATGACGCCTCCTCCAGCTTTCGGCGGCAGCGGCTCCGGTCGGCTCACCGCCCCGGCGGCTGTCATCCTCCGCGGCCGTCCGGAGCCTCCTGTTTGGAGCTCCGAGGTGACAGATTCCCTGTGCGGAGCCCCGGGTCTGCTCGGAGGGAATGATGGACGTAGCGGCGGAGCAAAAAGGGATAAATCCTCCATATGAAGGGGGAGGAGCCACGACGTGCCAAGTGACGTCACAGCAAAGCTCAGACGGCCACATAAACAAACAGAGAGGAAAAAAACGAAGACTCCTCTGGTCAGAAATTGCTGTGGAGTGTTATGAAGCTGCAAAAAAAGAGGCGAAGCTGTTTAAGAGCCGTCGTGTCGGACAGCGCCCGTGTTTCAGGCGCTCCCGGGAGGGCGGGACGTGTCCGGTCCGTCTGAAGTCAATCTGGAGTTTGTTCAGTTCACCATCAAAAAGAAGCCCACTGCTGCACCGTACGCTACAACATCCTGATACTGGTTTGTAGAGCAGATAAAAGCATGAGGTCCTCACTTTATGTGCTTTCTGGGGGGGCTACTCTCCAGGTGTGGAGGGTCGAATGACACTCCTGTCGTGCGAGCTCACACTTTTTGTTCCACTGACCGACCACACTCATTCTTCCAGGTCACGTCACATCAAACTTCCCGAGAACTCTGTGAACAAAGAAACCGTTCACTGTGATTAAACTGTGACGTGTCACCGGCCAGAGAGCTTAAGTGTGATGTCATCAGATGGACATGTGACTTTTTGAAGAGTAAGAGGATTACTGTGTTCCAGTCGGGGCAGTTTGTCTTCGCAAAGGAATGACCGATGAAGCGTGGGGTGTGTTTGCTGGTTCTGCTTCTCATCATCTTTCTGCAGACAGTCAACAGCCGTCTGCCTGACATCACGCCTGCGACACGCGCGCAGGTAAGACAGATGTATTCTAGGTAAACTGACCATAGGTAGGAAAGGACAGGCAACAGGTCCAGTGCCATTTCACTCTTGTGGAGACAACATTCTGAAGGAGAACAAGGAGGTTTATATCCCCTTCTAGTGACCTGCATCCCTCCTATGTACACCTGAACCAGACTCTGTCTGAATGGTTCATATGCCAGCCTACAGTGAGAGAAGGAAGAAAGGAAGAGCTGGGAGTTGTCAGCAAACTGGTGGACCTCAGACTTGTAGCCCAGGACATTAGTGTGTAGTTTTTATTATTATTATTATTATTATTATTATTATTATTATTATTATTATTATTATTATTATTATTATTATTTTCCATCAGCTGGATGTTCGATTGGACTTCACTCCTTCACCACATCACATCACTTCAGAGAAGAAGAATTCCATCAGGAGACTTCCTGGCCTTTGCAGACGCCTTAAGAGACGACGAGTGACTGTGTTGGTAAGCACACGATCTTCAGTCCTCTCAACCAGTGTTCAAACCTGCATCAAGGGTTAACGGGACACTGCTGTTTTCAGTGACAGGACTGAATTTTACTTGAACGTGGTGTCCTTGCGTCAGGTGTCTGACTTCCTCT
Source organism: Malacoctenus gilli (assembly GCA_032164315.1). Classification (NCBI taxonomy): domain Eukaryota; kingdom Metazoa; phylum Chordata; class Actinopteri; order Blenniiformes; family Labrisomidae; genus Malacoctenus; species Malacoctenus gilli. The sequence goes on along the minus strand of JASSRZ010034186.1, from coordinate 13,985 downwards.
GGCCTCTGTCTTCCCAGTGTCAGATGGAAAAATTGTGCTGGACGCAGGGTTGGGGGCGGAGCCGGAGGACTCGATCCGGTCAGGTGTGTCGGTGTCCTCGAGGTTCTCTCTGTTCCCACTTTTTCATTCACAGTCTCTGAAGATGTGTATGTGAGACATGAACGTGAAGTCTTCTTCCACTCGAGGTGCTTTTGTTTCACTCTAAATAAAAATAAACTGATGGGAAATAAATCCTCAGCAGCCACAAGCGGCGCTGTGACGGTTGAAGAGACACCACCTGCACTCAACGAAGGAAAGCCAGAGAGGAAGTGACGTCCCAAAGACGCTTGACTAAACACACACAGGGAAGGAGACGCTCGTGTTTTTCTAGAAATCCGACGGAATAAACCTTAAATCAAATCAGAGCTGATGTTTGAGTGATCTTGGAGATGAACCTCTTATTGTGAAATAAGACAACCGGAAACGCTGGGAGACTGCTTTGGACTCTAACGCTTCAGTTGGAATTCTTCGAGCTCCCGGTAACTGGACGGTCACTCCGAGCGGACCTCCCGGTAACGGACGGACAGTTGTGATCCGGTGTATTCGTCTTGGTTTCACCGCGCTGATGCAACATGGCGCCGGTGTCTACGGTGAGTGAACGAAGCTGCGCTGACTGTTACAGGCTGATAGCGTCAGCAGGCTAACTGTTAGCAACAACAGGCCAAGTGTTCGTCTGATTTGGAGTCTGTCCCTGTGCTTTTGGCCAGCTGGCTTCATTGCCGCTGAAGTTTGCGACGACAACTGGTGACGTCAGAGGGTTAACTCATCCGCAGTTCACTTATAAGCTCCGCCCTTTAGCCAACAAAGTGCAGGCGCACTTCAGCGGTGACGTGACTTTTGTTCAGTAAGAAGTGACCACATGATTCTGTTTTAGGGCCCAAAAGCCGGACTGCTGATATCCGCAAGTAAACAGACTACGACTGGTCAGTGAAGAGCAGAGAAACCGCCAGTAGCTGCCAGGAAGGAGCCGGGGCGCCGTGGCGTCCTGCTGTGGGTATCTCAGGCTGATGGAGAGCGACTGTCGCCTTCCTGTGTCCTGCTGCCGTCCTCGAGTCCTCGTTCTCCACGCTCTGTTCTGGGGTCTGGTCTCCCTCAGGTAGGTCACATCTGGTTGCCATGGTGAATGCAACAATGAACAAGAACAACATAGACACCTGGCAGACCGACAGCTGTCCCACTGGTCGTCACGTGCACGTTGCTACCAGTGTTTCTTTGCTTGTTATTCCCTGAGCCCTGATTGGTTGTCTGATGTGATGTCACTGTGGGTGTGTTGCAGAGTGTTCGGGGCTGCACTGCTCAGTGAAGAGAAAACTTCAGGTTTGTTGTCCACAGTGATGTGAAACATCACCATTTTTATTTCATGCCATTTGCGTATACTGAACAGTCTCACAAGCATTTCTGAAGGTGTCAGCCCAGTTGGCTGTACAGGCTGTACATGTCAATGATCAGTTCCATCACTATTCAGCAGACCTGTCAAAACTATCTCCACACTTTGCAACTGTGCTGTTGTGTGTCCACAGTTAAGACTGCTGTCCCCCCCTGCTGGCTGCAGGAGGACTTTGTGGTGGTGGAGGAGTGTATTCGCTGCAGCGACTTCAACGCAGTGAGTCTCAGCTGTGACATCAGCTCTGTGCAGATCTCCGATGCTGAACAGGTCACATGACAGAGTTTCTTCGGTTTTCAGAAGTCTCAGATGGCATGCAGACAGACGGGTTACGTGGAGAGGGTCAACTGCAGCAAGACACACCGGGACGAGTACCGCAGGTCACACAACACGCACAGCACACACGAGATGCAGACATTGAAGAGTGGAGATTAACAAAGCGCCCCCCCCTCCGTTCTCGTCCTCAGCTGTCGATCTTCCCTGATGGAGGAACATCTGTTCTGGAAGTTTGAGGCAGTCATGTTGGCTCTGACCGCCCTGTTTTCTGTCATCGTCGTCGTCCGCCAGCGTTCTCTTGACCGCCTCGCATCTGAAAAAGTCCGGCGCCAAATTGAGTCCATCTAGGACACTGCAAGGCACTGGACCAGAGCCTGGAACTCAGACTGTGATTTGAATTTGTGAACTTTATTAAAGGCAGTACGCAGACAGAATTTTACTTTGATCAAGCTCGAGACCTTTTGACCCTGCTGTCGGGACTTATCTGGAGGCCACCTCAGCCTCTGAACACATTGATCTCGTCAGCAGGTATAATATCTGCTCCTGATTGGCTGACGTCACTGCTTTTGGGTTTTGATTGGTTCCTACTGCAGATTGTGGAAGGACTGGGGTGTCAGCGGAGAAATCGGCTGAATCACGGATTCTTGGACTGTTTAAATGTTTGGGCAGCCAGCCATTAACATTTGCTATTTACCTGTTCAATAGTTTTCTTCTGACAGACATCAGGGGGCGCTCAAGCAACATACTTGAGCAGGAAGTTTTTCTGTAACCTCAAAGTCTTCAGTTTTTGTATCACTGGTAGAAATAAAGGAACCTTTCAGTTTGCTGGTCATGTGACCAACAAGTTTGTGCTGCCTGATTTGAAACTCGAAGGAAATTTGGGTTGGAGTTTTATGTGGATGTAAAATATAAATTAATGCAATTTTAGAGTTTTTCGAATCATACAAGCAACATTTGCAGGTTTTACCAGCAAAGAAAATACATATTGTAATCATAAAAAAAACCTCATATGAGGCAAATATTCACACCTGCAATGAGTGGGAGCTGTTCAGGGGCCCTGTCCTGATGATTTTTGCAGATTTTTTACCTAATCATTAAAAACTGATTCAAATAAAATCTGATTGGCTTTGAAGTCCATTTGAAATCACAGTGACATGACTTGCCAGTCAAACCTTTTTAAAATACTTAAAAATGTATCTGTTCCCTGCATTAACTGGATTCAGTTGATTGGTTCATAAGCTGCCGTTGTGCTTGAAGTCCCGCCCCTCTTTTGAACGCAGACATAGAGTCCACCCAGCAGCAGGAGGATCAAAGGAGCTCCCAGACCAATTGCCATTATGCTCATGACCAGTGGTGAGAAGGATTCAACAGGAGGAGAGCCAACACCCACCAGCAGTGTCCTGAAATGTGAGGGTGGAGTCAGCACACAATCGGTTGGTTCGCTCCAAACTGACCCGGCGGGTAGACGTACCAACTGAGAAACCTTGTGCTGTTGTAGAACGGTTCTCCCGCCAGGCCGAAGCTGACGTTCAATCCCATGCTTTGTGGCGTTGAGAAGAAGGCCCGAATCAGAGCTGACAAAGATGCCGCTGCCTCACCGCTCTGAGACTGTGGTTCTGTGTGGCGGCATGGCGTGGCGTCCTCCAGCACGGGGTTTGACCGCCGGTATGCCACCGGCTTCCACTGCAAGAATCCCAGCACGTCAGAGCTACCATTTTCTGTGGACACCCACTGAGACACCTGAGGACAGGGAGGGGACAACAGACATGTCAATACCACTAATTGCTTCAGTATGGATTGTATGGAAGTTTTGTTACCTTGAATATTGATGGTGTGAACTCATCATCGATTGACTGGCGGACACACACTTGGCTCAAAGGATAAGCTCCATCCACTGACAGCAGCTCCAATAAGAACCTGGACTGAACTGCTCTCGGTGTGATGCCATCGAGCATCACCTTCAGCTGGGAGGAGTCAGCAGAGTGAAGGAGGTGGGGCCATGCTTCACCTCGGCCCTCTGAGCCAAACACATCCAGCTGAAGGGCAAGTGAAATAAAGAAAAAAAGTTTATTTCGGAACACAAACTGGAGCGACTGTGGTTACCATGGCAACAGACCTGCAGACAAAGCGAGCCGCCAGCGGCAGCCCCACAAACTTGAGGAGTGGGAGTGGGGTCTGACTGATTCAGGCGAGACCAAGTGAAGTTATGGAGGTCGTATGGCGGGAAGAAGGCTGAGGTTGGGCTGGCTGTGTCATTCACGTCGTCATACTCGAGCAGCTGAAAGACGCCACAAATGTTCATGCAGAGAAGCACTAACGGGGCTGCAGCCACAGCGACAAAGTCATGACACTCACCCGGCTGAAGACCAGGGCGGAGGTGAACAGCACACTGCTCTCTGGCTCCACCCATAGCCCACCGCTAGTGTTACTGGCCAGAAACTGAGTCCAGTTAATCTGAAACATCAAATACTGCTCACACCTGCACCATGTGACCCCAAAGTGACCACATGAATGCCTCATGTACAACGCAGAACTCCTGAAGACCACATGGGCCTCTGAAGGGGCAACATAGACCCCAGGAGACTAAATGGTCCCCTGTGGTTCTCTGAAGGACTATATTGCCCCCCAAAGGCTTGGATTTCATTTCATGACTTGCAATGGTCCTTCTAAAAAAACATATGTGACTTCCTGTCAGACCTGGACCGAGGAGGATGGGGAGTCAGTGTGGACCAGCAGCAGCGCGGGCGCTCCCAGGCTGCTGAACAGGTAGTGGAGCGTGTCGTTTGCTCCGACGGCTCTCACGTGAAGCAGGTCTCCTCCAGGAGGAGGTTTTGAAGGAGCTCCGGGGTTCAACTCCACCAACAGCTTGAGCAGGAGGAGGAAGGCAGTTTTATTCTCAACTTCACAGACAAAAACATACAAAAATTCTGAAAAAGAACACACACACGTAGAGTGAAATCTCTCTGGAACACGGGACTCTCTCACCTTCCTCGTCAGCGAGCTCTGCGCAGAACCGACAACAAAAACAACACAGAATACACCGCTCCACAGCCTGTTTACTGTTAAAGCCATCTTCGTTCACGTGAGCTCTTCACTTCCGTTGTGTCAGCTGACCGACGTTAAGCCCCGCCCCTACTCTGATTCTACAGTTTTACGCCACGAATCCGGTGAATCGTGGATTTATATTATAATGCAAACCAAAAAGAAAAAGGTCGTTATCCATTCAGAGTTGCCTGCGAGAAGACCTATTTCTCCGTTTTCTGATTTTTTATTTTATTTATTTTGCTCGGGAACCGGAAGTTTTGTAACGAACGCGACAGCGAGAGAAGGTGCGTCATCAGAAGGCGCACCGCATTTGTAGTCCCGGTCCGACTCGTCGGTTGTTTCTGGCGGTTTTGTGTGGGGAACATCTGGGCAGGAAGAGGTGACGGGATAGCGGGTCGGGACCCTCAGCTTGGGCCAACACCCTGGATCTCTGGGAAACCCTCGGGACCGCCGGCTGCTTGCCTCTTCGCCGCTCACCCGCTTCAGCTCGCCGGACAAAACGGAGCCGGAAAAACCCGGGGGGGCTCTCCGGAAAGGGACTCCAGCTCTCGGAGACTGGCGATCGAGTCTGAATTTTCTTTGGTATTCTGAATCAAGTTAGTCCGTTTGGGTTTCGCGTCACATACTACAAAGATCAATTGTGCTCAGTTAGCTTGCTAACGAGATTGCTGGCTCAACCGGTGCCAGGATGAACAACGTCGAATAGCAAGAACCGGGCTCAACTTGTTGCCAAACCATTAGTAACACATTCGGGACCTTCCCTCGCAGCGCAGCACCGTGATCTTTGACCTTTCCTGCAGGTCTCCGTCATCTCTATCCCACAGCAGGGGGCGCCAACGAGGCCAAAGGTCAGCTCTGAAGCTTTAAAGGTACCTACAGATCTATTCAGATTCTACATACAATTCATTGATATTGTAAACCGCACCGCAGGGCATGTTTAAGCTGAGTTGCTTTGCATTTTCCAGGAACCTCTTTTGTAAGTAGAATGTCGTTAATTGGATGCAAAGGAGGTGTGGAGATCGGAAGTGAAGGTCTTTCTAAGTGATGCCTCTTTGCAATTCTTCACCACGGCTATAGGGGGCACAATGTTTCAGTACCAACTGACAAAGAGCCATTTGATGTGTATTGTTTTTCTCAATATTTAGTGTTGTATTTGGTAGCGTGGCCCTTTTTCCACCAGATGTTTTTCTCTGCCTCAGCTCCTCTTTCAGATCGTCTGACTTTCATGGCTTCTTGTGGCATTCAGTCGTTTGACAATCAGTTTTTTTCTGCCTCTCAGGTCATGTCTGTCAACTATGAATTCGTCCAGGATACGCCCACGTGATGTCACGGCGCCACCGCTTTCTATCCCAGGCCGTAGCCCCGCCCATCATGCGGCAAAACCACACTCAGTCTCCCATGATGCTCTGCATCTTCCGATGCCTCCTCCTGCTGATGATGAGGAAGGTTACCTGCTGGTGGAGGAAGATACCACTGACTCCAGCCTCATCATTACCATGGGTAACATGCCCATACACACAGTGACACACACAAACACACAGAAATATATACACACACACACTTACACTGTGTCATTCTGTTACTGTGTGTGAGACAGAAGACAGTCAGATGGAGGTGAAGACATCAAGGAAAAAAATGGGCAGGAAGCGGAAGAGGAGGCTAACTGAGGAGGAAGAAGGAGGCGGAGCCTCGGAAAGTGCGGAGGAGGAGGGAGTTGACGTGGAGATTGACAGACAACTGGACCAATCACTGGAGACCAAATCCAAACAGCACAACTTGACCACAGTGAACGTCCGAAACATCATCCATGTAACGTCACGCATCTGACCACACACACACGTTTGACCACACACACACACACATACCTGTATACACACGTTATCTGGAGACTTGCTGTGTTTTTCAGTGCAACTGATGGTGGATGTGCGTGTGTGGTTTGACCTGCAGGAGGTGATCACGAACGAGCACGTGGTGGCAATGATGAAAGCGGCAATGAATGGGGAGACTGAGGCCGCTCCTGCATTTGTGAGTGTCAACCAATCACGGCCGGTTGTTCTGCATCAGTGCGGTCTGCTGACTGTGTGCGCGTGTGCATCTCCTCCCCACAGGAGCCTAAAATGACCCGCTCCAAATTGAAAGAGGTGGTGCAAAGAGGAGTGGTGAGTGCTACGAGACAGAGGAGGGGGAGGTGCAGAGGGTGGTGGGTTCAAGGAGAAAAAGGTGCACTAAGCTGTGGCTTGGAGGAGGAGGTGCAAAGGACTGCTGGGTAGATGATGTGTGTCAGATGTGGGGGAGGCACAAAGGGTCTCACACCACCTGCGTCTCCTCTCAGGTGATCCCAGCCTGGAACATCTCACCCATCAAGACGAACAGCGACAGCAACAAGGTGAGGTCAAAGGTCATACTGAGCCTTCCAGTTGACCCTTTTTTGGCGCGTCGCTGTGTCTGCGCCACAGTCAGTCAGAATCAGTTTTTTTTGTTGGAAACAGGATGTGAAACATGAAGTGACAGTTACTTCCCATTTATGTTGTCACAATCTGCTGCTGTCCAAAGGCTCCGCAGTTCGTGGACATCCCCCTGGCAGAGGAAGACTCCTCTGATGAAGAGTACTGTCCAGATGAGGAAGAGGAAGATGAGACAGCTGAAGATGTGAGACTCTGAAAAATGCTGCTCTATAACTCCTGTGCCTGAATGACTGAATGTGACATCAGGCAGCCAGCTCACCCGTGGGTGCCTATTCAGACATTTCAGGAGAGCGACATGGAGACCTCGGCATCGTCCCCCAGAGGGAGTCGCCTGATTCGGGTTGCAGAGGACAGCAGTAGCCCCTGGCAGGTAATCACAGATTCTTTTGAAGCTCCGTCAGTCGGCAGGCGGTTGCTTTGACACCAAAGGGATGAGTTTTCCCATCCTTCTCAGAGTCGATCAAGACGCTTGAGAGTGAAACCGGTCTCTATGGGACCACCGCCTCCACCCAAAGCCCCGACTGTCAAAGCAGTGACCGATAGCACCTTCCTGGAGAAACTTCACGCTGTGGAGGAGGAGCTGGCTGTTTGCATAGAGCCCTACCAGGTAAGGTCGAGTGGAGCAGGGTTACAGGACCGAAAAACTCCCGACCGGTTCATATTGAAATTGTTGATTGGTCCCAGCCTCTGTCAGTGGATGAGGCTGGACAGATGGCATACCGGACTCGGTCCAAGCGACCGCTTCGGGACGTCCCTCTTGGCCGGCTGGAGGCAGAGCTTCGAGCTCCTGACTTCACACCTGACTTGTACGAGTCCACCGACACACATGAGGACAGGGAGTGGACTGATTGGCTGAGAGGACTGATGACCTCAGAAGTAGACCAGGAAGGTGAGTGTTGAGCCCTCCCTCCCGCCCTCCCCTGAGGTCATGTCGCAGCACACGTGGGGTCATGAGACCGTTGCTGTGTGTTTGATAGAGGAGTGTGACGACGAAGATGACCCAGAATACAACTTCCTGGCTGACATCGATGAGCCTGACGTGGAGGATTACCGTGATGACAAGGCTGTCCGCATCACCAGTCAGTACACACAAACAACAGAAGCACTGACTCACAAACAGACACAAAGAAGTGTTCAGGGTTTGTCTGTTCCCCTGTCAGATCAGAAAACAGCTGCTGACTGCTGATTGTGTGTGTCTGTCCTGCAGAGAAGGAAGTGAACGAGCTAATGGAAGAGCTGTTTGAAACGGTACACACACGATCACACACACACACGATCACTATCACAATCAGACAGTGTAGACAGCATTGTAAATCGGCTGAACCGGTAGTCACTGTATGTGTCGCTGTGGCAGCTCAAAGAGGACTTGGCCGGACAGGAGGTGGAAGATGAAGGTCATGAGGAGGAAGAGGAAGAGGAGCTGCGGGAGGGCAACCTTCCTGTGCAGATACAAACAGCTGAGCAGCAGGAGAATATGTATGTATGCCACTCGATGGACACTCAGAAACACTCTGCGATGCATTGTTAATTAGATGTTTACACTGCAGGGCGCCGCTTGACCATAGGCTGGACAATGGACCAAATACAGAACTCCGTACGGTGAAGCAACAGCTGGAGTTCATCAGGAGGCAACATACACAAAAATCAGGCAACACAATCGCACACATTGCAGACCCACACACACTAAAGCTCAGCACACAACAGAAGAGACGACTTCAGCAGCAACTACAGCAGGTATGCACCTGTAGCACGCATGCACGCACACACACATACACAAACCAACACTTGTAACACACACCTGTCTTGTTCCACAGCATGTGCAGCTGCTGACTCAGATTCATCTGTTAACCTTGCCTGTTGGTAAACTGAAGAGTGAAGCAGAGACAACTCGACAGTTTCTGGTAGCACACACACACACACACACACACACACAGACCCTTTGTGTTCTGGTGTATTGACTATGGCTTTGTCATAACATCATGTCCTTCAGTTGGAGCTGGACGTGTTAGCGCAGCGGGCTGAGCTGGTTGGCTCTGCGACTCCTGCATTCCGCAGTGCCTTCAGGGCCGCCAACCTACAGGGGGCGCTGCAGGTGGTGGAGGAGGTGTGTCAGACCCCCATCAGCTACCAGCCTCCCGCAAGACGGCCCGACGCCCGAGGAAACAGTGAGTGTAGCAGTGGATGATGGGAACTGTAGTCTGCAGCTGTGGTGCAACTGTTCTCTTTCTGCAGTGAGGTGTTTCCCCGTCATGCCCGCTGAGCTCGCCTGGATCTTCGCCACGCGGCCCGTCTTCCTCCATCCTGAGCTGTTGCCCAGTGCCAGCCTCGACCCAGCACTGTACTGCCCCCGCAGGACCGCTGCCTTTACTGCAGCTGAGGACTGGTACAGTTAAAAGGGACAGTGCGCCATTTTACTTGTGCTGTTACCAAGATGTCAAGTTTGTATCTGTGTGTCCCCAGCCTGCTGGTACTTGGCCTCAGAAACATGGAGGGATCATGTGACCCGCCAAAGCTGGTTTCTCAGTTTCTCCTGAGGAAGACTCTGGTCCAGGTGCGACGAAGAATCCTGCAGTGTTGCAGACCTGGTTTCCCTGACAACATTGTAAAGGTAAAAGACACACACACACACACACACACACACACACACACGCACACAAACACACAAAGAAGAAACAGCTCACTTCCTGTCCTTGTTGTGTTGTCCTTGTGGACTTCCTGTGCTTGCCGTGTTCTCTTCGTGCCACCTTGGTGCGCTTTGTGCTGACTTTGCCATGTTTGTGATGCATTTTTGTGTCTGCTTGTCCTCGCCCACTGCAGGCCTTCAGGTACCAGCGGGTGCTTTGGCCAATGCCGGTCGCCTGCCGCCCTGTGGATCCCTCGCTGCGGCTCCCTCCTGTGGAGAGACCAGAGAGCGTCCTGCCGCTGTGGCTGCTGGTAGGGCAGTGTGCTCGTTCAGGTTGGCAGCATGTCGGAAGCGTTAACTCAAACTCCAAACTCTCTCCCTCTCTCTTTCAGCGGAGCCTCCCTGTCATTCACCCCACCATCACACACTACAACAGCAAACCTCCAGGCTCGGCTCCTGAAGCCCCACCTTCCTCCTGGAGGGAAGGGGTCCGTCACAGTCACCTGACCTTCCTCCGCTCTACCTCCAACTGCAGCCTCCCTGCTGGGACCAGATATCCACCCCGTCTCCCCGACCACCTGGACTTTAGACGAATCGGCTTTGTCCTGCTGCAGAAGCCCCGCCCCCTTTCTGGTGAGGGCACCACTGACGTTTCCTTGGCAACCTGGCAAAAGATCACACAACACTGTGAAACACTGGCCAGACTGAGGAGGACTGATGAAGGAGCCCCAACACCCCTCTTTGGGGAAGATGATATCAACAGTAAAGAGATTGAGATGAAGGAAGGGCAGGAGGAGGAGGAGGAGGAGGAGGAGGAGGAGGAGGAGGAGGAAGAAGAGCAGGAAGAGGAGAGCCATGTCCACTTGGCTCTGTCCGACTCCTCAGGTGAGGAGGGTGTGAGGGTGGAGCCAGACAAAGCAGAAGATGAACGATTGAGGTTGTCAGGTGGATTAAAGGAGTCGAGTACTCGGCTACATGACGAGAACGGGGATGATGAAAATGAGATGAAGTCAGAAGACCTGATGTTTGCTCAGGATTATCTCCACAGAGTAAGAGTTTTTCTTTTCATGGGATGGACATTGCGTCTTCTTGCTGTGTGTGTGTTGTGTGACCTCGCCCACATGCATTAGCTCTTTTTTCTGTTGTGTACTTCCTCCGGAGGTGTGTGAGGCACTGCAGACGAGCCCCGGTGTCAGTGAGCAGCTGCTGCAGGTGCTGGATGAGTTCTCGGGTAGCCACGGGCCACCGGAAGATCTGTACCGTGGGCTGAGCGGCGTGCTGTGGCAGTGGCCTCAGCTGCTACGGGACTTTGCTGCATTCCTGACACATGGACAGGCGCAGCGCTGCGGGCTGGTGGGTGACCTCGCTGTGCACAGCGCCTGGCTGTGACTTCACTCGATAACACATTGTCTCTCCTGCTCTTTCTGGCAGTTGTTGGAGCAGCAGATTTTTGAGCGCAGCCGTCAATTTTTACAGCGACTGGGGCGGAGTTTAGGTCGAAGCTCCGCCCTCTACCAGCAGGTAGTGTCAGCCCTGCAGGGAAGCTGCGGCCCCTCTTCTAAAAACATCCAGGAGGTAGGCAGTGGTCTTTGACCTGTGACTCCTGGCAGGTTTACATGTCCACTGAGCACCACGAGAATCTGCACATGCACTGCTTTGTCTTACGGCACTTAAACCCAGAAGAAGATGGATCATGTATCAGCAGTTCAAAGGATAGCAGTGTCCTAACTCACACAGTCACCATGGCAACTGAGAAGCAGAAGATGCTTTTGGATGGATGAGGAAATCAAACAGAAACATCCATCTCCACCGTTTTTATTGGTTTTTATCTTCCCTTATAAGTTGACAGAATCTCGTTTAATACCTGCTGTGTTGCAAAGGCTGCGGGCCTCCTGCAGTCACATATAATTCAGTTTTCTCTCCTGGTTGTAAAATCAAACCAGATGTGAAGTCCAGCTGACCAACGGCTGCATGCTCAGTTTGAACAAATCACGTCAACTCGAAGGGATTTTTTCAACCAACCAATCATGAAGATTCGATCTGCCCTCAGGTGTCGTCTCTGCTGAGGTTCCACCCACACTTGCAGCAGGAAGTCCAGCTCCTACTCCAGCAGCTCCTCCCACCCTCAGCTCCCATAGAAACCGTTTCAGAAGTGGACTCCGTCCCTCATAACACTCCTCACCACAGTGTAGGAAGCAGGGATGGGGGCGGAGGAGAGGAAAAGGAGCAGCGAGTGATTTGTGCCAAAAACACATCAGTGACATCCAGCGGTGAAAAGCTCATATGGAACCGGTGATGAACACTCTCATACGGACAGACACACCCATACACACACACATATTCACACGCGCACACTCTCACTCTGCATAATGTAACTCAGTTCTCACTTTCCTTGTGTTTCAGAGATGCTGATAGGACCATTCTGACATTCTGTCAGCAGAAAGGAGCCAATAGGAGAACTTTTCAGCAAGTCTCTGCTCACTTGGGTAACAAGACAGCTGAGCAGGTAAAGGGGGGCCGAGCTGTGGGCTTCAGATGTGCTGGTGCTTCTTTTTCATGAAGTAATGAAGTTGTATGTGTGCAGGTCCGCCTCCGCTTCCTGGACCTGATGAAACTCTTTCAGTCCGTCTCTGAGGATTGACCAGTAAGCAGGCTGCACACCACTGTGAACCCAACATGTGACCGACCAGCGAGTTTAACCCTGAGCTGATCCTGGCGGCGTGTGGCCCAGCAATGACACACAGACGCTTCAAAAGGTTTCGGGTTTGATTGTGGACTCTGAGGTTTCGTTTTAGCAGCCTTTGAATAATTTCTTGTTTTTATTCTGCTGAAGCTGTGCGACTTTTGAACTTATGAAAGAAACTAATCAGTCAATGATATATGCTCATCTTTCCATGATGCACCGGGGTACACGTGTTCATTCCCATGCCTGTGAGCTGATAAATATTTGGCTACAAATGTTTGTTAATTCACATTGAATAAAAACGTCTGCCTGCTCACGCTGCTCTCTCTGGTGGCAGAAAGAAGAAACCATTTAAGATTCAAGATGTATAGGGAAAGTCTTATTTCATCCCACACTGTGAGACCGAGTTGAAGGAATCCGCAGTCATATGACCACTGAGACAGGAAGTGATAAACTGAAGCGCACCTGACTGTTCAAAATAAATTTCACAAAGGAATGGAACTTTGTTTGTTTTGTAATTAAACTGAGATGAATCACTTGAGATGTACACAAATAAATTATTAAACTTGTTGAGTTTGTTTTGTGTCAGACAAAGCTAATAAATCAGTACTTTCCACTATGGTCCGCCTCTCCGTGGAGGGGGCGCGACTGTTTGTGACTGGCTGTAATTTTAACCAACGACTCGGTCACGTCATAAGGCTAAGGCATGCCGTCAACCAATGAGCGTCCAGTATTCCGGCGTTTTCTCTGGTGTCAGGTTACATGGTGTTACTGCAAAATGACGTCCGCCTGCTTCTAAAAATAAAAGCAGTGAGTGCTACCGGTGCTAATGTTCATTACCAAGTGGTATGGGGGGGAATGGTGTAGAAAATTTGCCCACACTGATCTAAATCATCCTTTTTAATAGCCGATGACCGTCATCAATCGCGCAAAGTTATTTTATTGTGAAGAGCAGTAACGGAAGTCTATCTTTTGATGCCGACTTGTCATCCGGGATTTCGCTGCACGGTAACGTTCTCCGGTCTGGTCCTCCGCTTTCCCCTCCGTCATGGCGGTAGCGCTCCACCTGCTCCCCGCCGTCACGCTGGCGCTGCTTGCACGTGCACACGCCGGTTCTGCGCGCCGTGACGTACTGGAGCTTGGTGACGCTGACTTCGACTACCTGGCAGTAGAGCACGAGACCATGCTGGTGATGTTTTACGCTCCATGGTAACAGCCATATTTTAGCTTCCTGACGTCATTTTAACGCGTTTTGCAGGTGTGAGGAGGGTCCGTTCACCTGTCCTTATCACTGACTCCTCCCCTCAGGTGTGGCCACTGCAAGAAGTTGGCGCCCACGTTTGAAAAAGTTGCGAGTCGATTGAAAGGAAGCGTTCAGTTAGCAAAGGTCAGTCAGCTCTGCGTGTGTGTGTGTGTGTGTGTGTGTGTGTGTGTGTGTGTGTGTGTGTGTGTGTGTGTGTGTGTGTGTGT
>JASSRZ010034185.1:0-18079 GCA_032164315.1 Malacoctenus gilli | reverse complement strand
CACACACACACACACACACACACACACACACACACACACACACACACACACACACACACACACACACACACAGAAGGTCACGGCCGCCACTTGAGGCATCCGACCTCCTTCGGGAGACCCTTGTTATTTCCAGAAGGCGCCACGACACTCTAACAAAGCACGACGGCCAATCGAACCACCGACCTCAACAGGTAAAATCAGTTCCAACCTGACCTCACTGACAAGTACTCAGATTACAACCCGAGGTCGGTGGTTCGATCCACCATCTTCGTGTGTCCAGTTTTCCGATGGTTTGTCGTTGCTCGTTCCCGTAAATCCACCGCATCGAGCGTCGTTGTCGCCGTCTGACCGTCACCTGACTTTCCGGGTCTGGACGCCCTCGCCGCAGTTCTCCTTCAGGTCCACGTTGCTGACCTTCCACACGCTCCACGGCTCGGCCACCCACACGTACTGGTTGCAGTCGCTCTGGCACGGCACCACCTCGTACACCTGAGGACAGGACGGCAAAGGCTTTGAAGTGGCGGCAGACGAAGCGCGGCAGTCTCGTGGAAAAACTCGTCCGGGACGAGCGTTTGGTTCGAATTATTTTGTCACTGCGAAGGTTCTTTTTTTTTTCGCAGCGACTCTTCGGCTCGCTGACGGATTATTTCCGCCTCCCGGAGAAGCTCGACCTCCGAGACGCGGCGGCGAGAAAATAAAGCCGAACCGTCTTGTTTATCACCCAGGATATTGTGTGCGCTTTATCTGCCGGTGACCCGCCGACACCCGGCGACGCCCGGCATCTGTACAAACAGCCGAAGGCGGGGGGGGGGGGCGCGTCTTACCTGAGCCTGGAGCGGGCGAGTCCCAGCCAGCGAGCGTCGGGTCGGGGCGGATTAAAAAGGAGACAGATGGATTAATGAGGGCGAGCCAACTGTTCACATGGAGCAAGAAGCTGTGATTAATGCAACATTCAAGAGGACATAATCAGAAAAGCCTCTGGCACAAATACCTGTGTGAACTTAACACACACACACGCGCACGCTGCCAGACAGCATCAACACAACCTAAATCTGCAGCCGCTGACACTCGCAGACCTGGAAAGCCACCGGATTTCGCTTTCTGCAAATTACCGAAACCTCGAGGACGCCGTCGACACGGCGCCGGGGATCCAGCCTCGTGTAAAACACGGGAGCAGCAGTAACGAGCGAAAATCGGAGGAGAGCTGAGAGTTGTTCATCCTTAATGAATTCCCGCTTCTCTTTAGCGTCAGCCGCGAAGAAAGCGTGATACAGAAACAGTCGCACGGGTCATAAATATTCAAGCGAAGACGGCGGTTCTGGGGCTGGAACTTCCCGGTTCCTACCTGGTTGATGTGGTCCAGTTTGGGGCACGGCCGGCCGCCGTTGTACGGCTTCTCGCGGAGCCACTTGGAGCGAACTTTGACCCCGCTGCCGCACGACTTGCTGCAGCGCGACCAGTTGGACCACTCGCTGAGCTTGCAGTCGGACGGACACGGGATGATGCAGGCCTCCTCGATGTAACCTGAAAGGAGGACACGAACGTGACGGAGGCGGAGTCAGCGGCGGCGGCGGCGGGAGGGTCTGTTAAAACCCCGCAGAGCACGATACACTTTAAACCAAGTGGGGTCGAGCAGTTCCATGGGTCACTGCGACCCGCTCGGCAACCTGTCCACCACAAATCCTGCGGAGCCAGATGTTTTACTGACCGAGGACACTCGGAAAGCCAGTTTGAAAGCCAGTTTGTCTCTGGAAGAGGAAAACTGAACCAATCAGAGGACACCTGGACCAATCAGAGGACATCTGCACAAATCAGAGGACACCTGAACCAATCAGAGGACATCTGGACCAATCAGAGGACACTTGAACCAATCAGAGGACATCTGGACCAATCAGAGCACATCTAGACCAATCAGAGGACACCTGGACCAATCAGAGGACACCTGAACCAATCAAAGGACACCTGGACCAATCAGAGGACACCTTGACCAATCAGAGGGCAACTGGACCAATCAGTTGACGCCTGGACCAATCAAACAACACCGGAACCAATCAGATGACACCCTCAGAGTTTCCTGAGTTTGCATGTTCTCCCACAGCCGCATTCACCCGAGGACACTCGGTGACACTCCAAGTGTAAATATCTGCGTCTCCCTTTTTCGCCGTCCTGCTTCTCGCTCAGCGTGGACCCTAAACGACCCCAACTCGCCGGCGTCACAGAGCACCGACACAA
This sequence comes from Malacoctenus gilli, assembly GCA_032164315.1. Lineage (NCBI taxonomy): Eukaryota > Metazoa > Chordata > Actinopteri > Blenniiformes > Labrisomidae > Malacoctenus > Malacoctenus gilli. Next base: position 15,847 of record JASSRZ010034185.1, on the reverse strand, counting down.
ACGGGAGTCGTTCCCCCCTGAATAATGTCCTGCTGTTTAACCCGCGACCCGCGAAACAGCAGCGGGGTCGACGATCTGAGCTGAATCACAGCGAGGGAGCAACGACCGGTCGCGGCGCCTCCTGCTGCTCCGCACGAATGAATAAACGGCGCCCCGTCTGTTCCGGTGAGCATTTAGCAGGAGATTTTGCTTTGAAATAAAAACTCCAGCCGCACAGGTGGAGCTCCAGGTGACGACGTGACCAAAGTCTTTGTTCTCCAAAGCTTTAAAACGACCTCGTTTGCTTGATTTAGCGGCAAAACCACATAATCTCTGATCATGAAAGTTTGGTTTCTCCACTTTGACTTGAAGTTTCAGATCTTCCCGAAAGATGGAGGAAAACAAACGGGCGTGAAAGCCTCCGTAAACTATTAGCCGATAATTCACGGACTGATCTAAATGCGCGTATCGGTTTCTAGCCGAGCCCAATGAAAGCCGGCCCAGCACTCAGAGGCCGAATCGTACGTTCTTGCGGCGTTTCGCGGCGGGAGGCGAGTTTCGTTATTTCAATACGTTGACCGGCGGCGGCCGGGGTCACGGCACGGCCGCTGAGGTTGCGTCCTTCTCCGTCTCGGAGCCTCGATGCCCCCATCAGTCAGGCGCATCGGAGAAGCATTATTCCTTTGAACCTGCAGGCTGCTGTGCGTGTGTGTGTGTGTGTGTGTGTGTGTGCGTGTGAGGCGGAGGGATCCCAACACCTTGCGTTTGAGGCTTATGTAACGTCGCGGGCCTGTAAATCAGCTCAGCCTTTGATTAAGGAAATCGATGGGGGGAATGAGGCGGGAAAGTGGAGCGTCTCGCCGGGCGACTAACCACTTCCTGTCTCTGTCAGCCTGCCCGCAGTTTTCTCTCACCTCGGCTGCTGTGACGACGGCGGCGGCGGGAAACTCACCAAACAGCCAGGCCAGCGTGCCAATTTCCTAACGTGACGATTCGGAGCAATTACAGACTCATGTGGAGTTTTTAGACGTCGGTAAGTGAGTAAATATTAGAGAGTTTTTAGTGTTGAGGCTGGGTCGTGTTTAATTTTCTGTGATCTTCGCAGAGGTCTGATCTGTTCACCTGAGATCGGTTGGTGATGTCTTCATCTGAAGGAAATTTGCAGTGTTTGTCCGACACCGTCGCTCGGATCTCTCTGGTGATTGTTTGCTCTCTTTCTTGGGCAGGTGTGGGACCTTGGACGAAACTTTTATCTCGCAAGCGATTCAGAAAGTCGCGACAGAAGTTTCGATGTTTTCCGCAACTTTTATTTGGAGATTAATGCAAAGTTTTAGGGGGAGAAATAAAGAGAAACCAGCGCTTTGATCACTGTGAGACCCCAAACACGTGACTTTTACTGAGGATACCTCAGAAAGTTACGAACCAATTGGCTTCGTTTTCCGTGTGACTGTAGGAAATAGACCAAAGATTCAATTTCGAGGTCGATCCAAACAAACTGGATTCTACTAACATGTCGGTTGGTGAAAGTTCCAGCCTCAGTTTCAGGCTCTTTGGTTGAAATGATTTGACGACGATGACTAAACGCACCTCCATCTCTTTCACGGTTCGAAATGTCACCGTGGTGACGCGGTGGTGGCACGCCCACGCTGCCCACTGAGCGCGGCTGAAAGCAGTGAGGGATTAGCGGTTGGGGGGGGGGGGTCACACCCTCCTGGTCCTAATCCGCTGGTCTTTCACAATCTGGTTGTTGTGAAAACAAATGGCATCCTAATCTCTGACCTTTAGGCCGGCGGAGCTCAGGCCAAGTTTAGAGCTGTATTTAATGCCGCGAACTCATGAACCTCCACCGGCTCGGAAAAAATGGCAAAACCGGTCAACAGAAGGCCGGAAACACACGCGAGGTTCGACTGTTTTGTACGAACACCACGAAAAAAAAACGGGTTGAAGGTCTTCGTGAGTTCGGCGGTGACGAAACGAATCAGGAAAACGCTGGAGGTCGCGCTGACCTTTGGCCACTGAGGCTAATCTCTTAATCGTGTGTGTGTGTGAACAAGTGCAGATCATTTAAAGAGTCTCTGCAGGGGGGCTGCAGGGGGGGGGCTGCGTCAGAGACACGAAGTGCAGTGACCACACGTCTCACAGGGACACGGTCCCGGGTCACGTCCGTCCCTGTGGAGTTTACGTTTCCTCTTTTGCTGAGCAGGTTTTAAGTTTAAATTCGACGACTCAGAGACGAGTCGGAGGTCGTCGGGACGATTCAGCCGAACTGAGACGGAGCAGGGACGAGGGTGGATGAATGACGGAGGGATGAAAAGAAAGACGGACAAAAAGATAGATAAAGGTTGGACGGATAAAGGAAAAAAGGACGGACTGGACGAAAGGGGCTGATGGACAGATGGAGCGCTGAGGGATTGACGGAGACAGATGGACGTTGGCCAAACGGATGGACGGACCGAAGGATGGATGAAGGACAGAAGGACGATTGACGGATAAACAAACTGACAGATGAACAAAGGATGAACATGTGGAGGGATGGAGAGACAGATTGATGAAGAGCCGAAGGAGAGACGAAATATTGAGGAGTGGACGGAGGAACAGACTTCCGGGTGGACGAAGGACAAACGGATGAAGGGCTGACGGAGAGACGGACGACGGAGGGGAGGACGGACAGTTGGAGAGGCAGACAGAGACTGAAACTCCCGAGGACGTCACCACGCCGTTTTTCCGCTCCGCCGCCGCCGCCAAAGATGCAACCAAAGCCCAGTCCGACAATCACGTCGGCAGTTCCCGACTGAAACACCAACGCGAGGCAATTTTCCTCGATGGCAGAACGAGAAACGAGCGTGCGGTCGACGTCTGCGTCCGTCGAGCTCGCCCGCGGCCTCCGGCGGTGCTCTAATGAAGTCGTTTACCAACACCGACTCCACAACGCGGCGCTCAAAGACTCCTCAGCTGGTTGGAGCTCAAACGGCGAGCCGGCCGCGGCGGAGGGGCCGGTCGGAGGCCGATGCTGCCGCCCACGCTGCCGGCCTGAAAACTGAGCCGTCGGATTCCTTGAAGCTAATATGATTAGCGAAGGAAAGAGGAGGAAGAAAAAAAGGAAGAAGTTTGTTTCGTCCCGCCGGCGGCTCTGCGGCGGCAGCTAAATCCGCAGCGACATCCCACTCACGCCAACACACGCTTCTCCGCCTGACCTCCTTGCACGCCGGCCCCCCCCGAGCCCCCGCCGGCAACCGTGCACCTTGCTGAGTTCAGCGAAGCCCCTCCGCTCCCACGACCCCCGACCTCCAACCCCCCCGCGGTCCGGTCCGGTCGCTCCGCATCACCAACGCAGAAGAAGAAATAAACTCGTTTGTTGTCTTTCCTCCTCCGGGAAAAACGACGTCACTCGAAAGTTTGGAGTTTTATCATGAATTAATTTGAGTATTTTTCAAATTTATTTTGATCTCTTTTTTTGTCTAAAATTTCTAGTTAATTAAGCTTAAATTTATAAATTTTTTCCCCATTTTATATATTACTTTAATCTACTTTTATCAAAGTACGAATAAACAAAAAAAATCAAAAAATTAAAAAAACTTTTTTATATGAAATGAAAAATAAAGATAATTTAAAAAATATATTATAATTAATTTAAAGAAAAATTAAGGTTCTGTGAATTTCTGTAAAATATCAAGAAATATTTTTATTAAGTTTTTTTTTTTATAATTTTTCTCTACAACAATGAATAAGGAGGACATTTTTATTTGTTCTCAAGGATTTAAAAAAAAAATTCAGTCTTTTTTTTTAACTCTTCAAGGAAAAATTCCCCATAAACTTCCGAGCCGTTTTCTTCCTGAGCCAGCTGGCGACACGTTCCGGCTTCTGAAGGGGACAAATTGATGCTCGAGAGAAGAGACGGCCTCATAATGCACCGCGTACATGAACGTGCAGAAGATGGATCACCTGCTTAGTGATCCATTTGTGAAGCCCCCCACAAAAAAACCCACCCCAGGCTCCGACTACTATATGTCGTTTCTCGGAAACCAGCCTTCATTTTATCACCAACGTGGTTTGTCGGAGTTGTTTTGTCAATCGGCATCAGCCGGTTCAAAGCTGCACCGGTGCAACGTTTTCACAATAAAGTTTAGTGAATTCAAGACGAGTTTGTCGGTAAAATGCCCAAATTAAAAACGCTTCTTTCTGACACGAACAGTGTCAATTAAATCAGTCAATCTTTGACATAAATGTGAATGTTGCTGCGATATAAGCGACTTTATCGAAATATGTCTTATTCTGATCACCTGATTAATCTTAAAAGACAGTTTAGACACTAATAATTCCGTCTGAGAGTTAATCGTCACTAAATATCAGCGTTCGTTGTGACTTTATCGGACCTCCTCGTCACTCTCTGGCTGCTCGCTGTTTCTCCGTTCCTCCCGGTGTGGTTCGAGTTTCGCTCGTCACGCACCAACAAACCTCTTCAGCCGCGGTACCGCTCGGGTTCCTGCTCCCTCGCTCCCTTCCCGGACCCCCCCCACCCCTCCCGCAGGGACTGAATCACCGTGGAGACCAAGCCGTCTCGCCACATCACGTCACGGCGAGGGTCGAGACGAAGGTCACGGCGTCACGGGGCACCGACGGTCGCAAAGAGGCCGAAGCTTAAGAGTAACGTTGCGTGATCGGTAGGGGGGGGGGCTTCCTGCCCACGCCGTCACCTGTGGAGGGCTTTTTTTCTAACGCGTTTATTCTTAAGATTTTACTCCAACTTGTCATTTGTAGTCACGTCTCACTGTTATTTCAGTGGTTTCCTTTATATTTCCCTCGTTTACTGAAGCGTATCGCCGTGGAAACGAATTTAATGATTCGAATATCATTCAAACATCAACAAAAAAAACGAGACTGAAAGGCTGCAGTTACTGTTCGGATGTTTCAGCCTTCAAACGGAGCAGTTTTTGGGGGGAAGGCGTTGTAGTACATCAGCCGGGCCTGTAGGGGGCAGTGGCGCACAGAAGTCAGCCGATGAGAGCGGGAGAAGAAAAGAGACGGAGCGGAAAGTTGAGGGAATCGAAATAAAAGTGGAAATAACGAGTAGATGAATAGAATCCGGGTCACTTCAGCTTTCAGAGGACCAAAAAAATGAAGAAATATCAAGTTTAGAAGGACTCTCACGTTAGCCACGCAAGCAACAGAGACACAAATAGTTTAAATTCAGTCTGACTAAAAAACTACGGATAAATATTTGAATCTAATTCAAATATTAAAGATCACAGAGAACGAAACTGGAGAACGATCAGACGGCTCGACCAGGAAGTGACACGGCGATAAACTTTTTACGACCCATGAAATGTTGACGAGGTTTGTCTTACCGGCTTCGATTTGTTTGAACGTCGCACGCCGCGACGGCGCCTCGCCGCTCCTCGCGAGGCGGCAGCGAGACGACGCCAGCCCGAGAAAAAAAACCTCAAGAGCCGGAAAAAACAACGAGCGCTTTAAATAATCATCGCCTCTCTTTATTTCTTCATTCATGCCGCCGAGATGAAACGGCGGCGCTTTTTTTCTTCCCGCCTCCCGATCGGCGTCGTAGCCGAGGGCGCAGTGTCAGAGCGGAGGAAGGACAGCGACACCCCCCCCACACCGCCCCACCACCCGATGGAGATGAGAGGAAATGATGGAGAGAGAGAGAGAGAAGGGAAGAACGAGAGAACGGAGGAGAGATTCAGTGATATCTTTGAGATTACATTCGCTTACGCCGAGCGTCGTGGATGAGCTGTTGTTTCTGACGACACCTCAAGGAACGACGCTTAAAGACACACACACACACACACACACACACACACACACACACACACACACACGCATCATCGGCGTAAAAATACACAGATAAGAGGCCCGCAATGCGTGCTCCTGGTGTGCTCTTGTCACGCCCACACTCAGATTAACTGACGCACATCTGAGCGTGTGACTCACACAAGGATTCTGGGATCATGTTTATAAACGCGCGGCGGTGGCGGCGGCGCTGCCGACGCGTTCGTTTTGAACGTCTCCCGCTTCCCATTTCACAGCCATTTCACCAGGAGCCGCCGTTCCCCGGATCCTCCGCTTGAAGTATTTTGGATCTCAGATTTAAAAAAAAACAAAATAAAAACAACATCCCGTGACGGGGAGACAAACGAGGCGCGGCGGGAGCGTGCCGCAGAGGAAGGCGGGGCTCCTCCCTCCCCCCCCCCACCCCGCGCGAGCGAATGCCGGGATCCTCGGGAGGAGTTTTGGCGTCGGCGCGAATCCGATTTCGCCGGTTTTCAACTTTTCACAAGTTTGTCACTGAGAAAAGAGGAAGATTAGTTCAATTCGAACTAGAAAAAAAGCAATTTTAACCCAATAAGTCTCGCGATTTGACAGAACTTCACCTCATTTCACGAGAAATAAAGAATTTTGTCCCAAAGTTTATCAACAATTCAATGTGTGGCCAATCTTTTCTGTAATTTCGACCAAAATATCTGGAAAATGTGAACTGAATCTGTCTTATTCTAAACATAATCTTTGACTTTAAAGTCGAGACCAAATAACTCAGAGTTAACTGCGTTTTTATGTCTTCTCGATCGAACTGTAATGTCCCTAAAATTGTCCTCTCGGGGACAACAAAAATGGTGGATTTGTCTCGCTCATGATGAATCTGATGACCTAACTCCCTGGCCAATCAGAGGGCTCCAATCTGATGATGTCCCCTCTTCGACTGACTGAAGATCCAACAAAAGTACCTGTTAGCAGGTACTTTTACCTCATGGAAAGTGCACGTGGAAAAGCCTCGAGGGGCTACACCACAGAGGAAGAACATGCAAACCTCAAAGGACCCCGAACTGGAACCTTTGTTCTCCCGTCACGCTGTCCCGAACACGCCGACAGTTTAATGAGGCGCCGCGGAGGCGTCAGAATGAGCTACAGATGTCACGGCGCCGTCACTCTGCCGCCACGCAGCCGCTCAGCCCGCTGCTGACGGCGCCGGTTCGGGGACGAGACCTTGTCAGGCGTCTCGTTGGACGGACACGGGCGGAAATTAAGTGGCTGTCTCTCCGAAAAAAAGTGCTCCGAGAAAACTTTGGTATGACAAGGACAGCGGGGGCCATAATGGAGCCGGCTGCTGTACCAACGCTGAGAATGGCGGCTGACTGCTGTGAGGCGACACCGTCGTGTCCCGACGCTGATTGAAAATCATTTGATTCTTTCAAAACAGCAACAAACAACAGCACGAGTAAACAAGACAACAAAGCCACATTAATCACAATGTCATGCCTGTAAATTGCAGGCTGTTTGGTGGCAAAACGATGTCCAAGTGGCATTAGCATTGGTTTACTTGTTAGTTACTGAAGTTTTAGTGAAGCTTTTGACTTTTTCTGGTCTATGAATGCAGTTAGCTTTAGCATTAGCGAAACACAACTGCTATTGTGCTAAAGGAGTCCTATTCATTTGATGAGCATTAATGGTTTCAAACTATCCTGTAGCATTAGAGCAAAAATGTCGTCTCAATCACCAAACACCACTGGTTAGCATTAGCAGCCTACATGAGAACGCAAATATTTGTCTTAGAAGTCATCTTCATACTTATCTCTATGGAAGGTGTCAGACCAAACAGTAGCATTAGCACACATCCGTTATTAGAGGAATAAGCGTCGGCAGCCTTGGATTAAAATTACCCTTCTTGAATAAGGTTGAAATGAATATCTTGATTGAATTCAGTCCTACAACGAGTGACGTAAGTCTGACTGCAAGTAAGCATTAGCAATTTCGAGCGACTAACATTAGCAGTCATGAGTTTTCCTCTTGCTGCTAATGCTGCTCACTACAACCAGCAGGTACCACTGAACTGATCATTAGAATTACTTAACTTATGTCGATATCAACTGTGCTTAGCATTAGCAGCCTACATGAGAGTGCACATACTTGTCTTAGAAGTTATCTTCATATTTATCTCTATGGAAGGTGTCAGACCAAACAGCAGCATTAGCACACATCTGTCATCATAGTATTGAGCATTAGCGGCCTTAGATTAACATTAGCCTTCTTGAATAGGGTTGACACCGAATTTCTTGATTGAATTCAGTCCTACAACAAGTGACGTCTGACTGTAAGTAAGCATTAGCAATTTAGAGCGACTAACATTAGCAGTCTTGAAAAAAACGAGTTTTCCAGTTGCTGCTAATGCTGCTCACCACAACCAGCAGGGACCATTGAACTGAACATTAGCATTACTTAAGTTATATCGATATCAACTGTGATTAGCATTAGCAGGGGGCTGTAAGCGCTCCTTTTTTGAAGCTCCCCGTACATTTTCAGTTTGTCTCAGCTGCTTTGCTGCGACGTCTTCTCGCCATCACTTGTTCAAACGCTAATTTACCCACGAATACCCAGATTTTAGAGCATCTTCCTCTCACTCAGGCGGCTCCTCCAGACACCAACAAGCTGCAGCGTTCGCCCGTTCGAGGCCGGCTCACCGTGACTGTTGCAGCGCAGCGTCTCCACCAGCCGGCTGTCCTGGTCGTAGCACACCATGGCCTGGTAGCGGTAGCCCTGGCCGCACTCCTTGATGTCGCCCTGCACCTTCATGCCCAGGCTGCTCTCCAGCCGGCCGCCCTCCGGCAGGATGCAGTCGGACCAGTTCCCCACCGGCTGCGCGTTGTACTTGTCGCAGGGGCAGTACTGCGTCTCGCTCAGCGGGTACATCTGCGTGTTCTTGCACTTGTCTTTCTTCTTGCTCCTCCCTGCGGAGGAGGCAGAGGTGAGGAGGTGAGGAGGTGAGTCTCGGAGGTCCCGTTTGGGACGGAGCCGAAGCCCCCCCCCCCCCCTCCCCCATTAAACATGGATTCGGGGGGTTCACAACAACACCTGATGACAGATTATGCCGGCAAAACAGTTTGGAGCGGAGAGCACCTCCAACCCAAACAGCTTGATGCTTCTCCTCCTCGCCGGCGCCAGGCGCCGTTAATCACCGATCACCGCGCTCGCTCCTCCTCGTGGCACTTTCAGCGACGCCGCGACTCGGCTCAGATAAGAGGAAAACATCGCTGCGACGACGTTCCTCGAAAAAAACAACCTCGGGCATCTTCTACCTGTCGCTTCGTTAGTTCTCCAACCGTGAAATTCGTTTCGTGCTGCAGCCAGTCCGCAGCTGGTCGGAGTTGGTCGTATCGGAGCACGGCGGCGCAGCGCGGCGCTGCATCGTCCAATCAGCCTGTCCAGGTCACACTGACCTCCGTGCTGAGTGAGTCTGGTGCAACACTCATATTTACAGCCCTCTCGAAGGAAATGGCACTTGAGCATTAGTAATTTTGGAGGGGTTTAGACATAAATTTGGGAACCAAAAATCAAAAAATGTCGTCTGTAATGACTAAACTCTTTAGTTATTGCAATTAAAATGAGCATCTTCCTCCCCACTGACTCACACAGGGCTGACAGCTCTGCTAACGTGTTCTTGGGTTCGCCTGTAAGCATTAGCAATGCTTTTTTGGTTGAGTTACTATTTCACTAAACTCTGGTTTAAGGAGAGCCTCGTTATTCCTGAACTCTGCACTTCCCTTGAAAGACATCTGACGATGACTTCAGCATTAGCATATACACTCAAAGTCGCCTTTCTTTAGCATTAGCAGCCTCAGGTTCCTCTGCTTGGTTACATCTCCATGCTGGATGTTTGTCTGAACTGCAGCTGTTTACACAAACTTCACAAGTTGCCTTAAATGATCCAATTAGCATTAACAAGAGTTGTTTTTAAAGAGGTTCTATTACTTAACTCCTGTTGACTGTCGAAAGCTGAATTAACTCAGGTTTCTCAGTGATCTCTTGACGCTAAGCAACATTAACATGTGCTCGTTCACATGACGGCAGTGATTAGCATTAGCAGCCTCAGATGAAGGTTGGCCTTCCTCTCTAAGAGCTGTGTGCACCTGTCAGTGGTTTATCTCAGCTGCTTCTTGCTGCATCTTCATTGAAATCCATTTTAGAGCATCTTCCCAAACACCTTGTGAATCAAAGGTTCACCACAATGTCACAAACAAGTGAAGCAGGGACAGAGCTGCTAAGTCGTTAGTGACTGTGTTACTTCCCGATGATGTAACCAATAACTGTACTCGAGTATTTTTTAGTAACGTGTCGTGATGCCAACAGCTGGAGACTTTTTGCGCGGCTTCCAGCCGACGGTTTCCCCTGGCGGCCCCTCGGCGGGCGAACAGCAGCTCACTGTCTGCGGCGCTCTTCCGCCGGCGCCGGGGGGGGGTGGGGGGTGGGGGGGGGTGGGGTGGTCTCTGTGCTCACCTATCAATGCCCTCTTTCTGGTGCGGACCCCCACGCAGTCAGCTGTGCAGGACGAGAACTTGGACCAGTTGGTCAGCTGGCAGTCGTCCTGGCAGGGGAGCTGACAGCGCTGAGTGATGGCGGGCATGGCCTTGGCGAAGCGCAGACACTCGCCGATGTCGGCCTGCGTCCCGTCCAGCTGGCGGCAGGACACGGCTGGAAGAGAGACAGGAAGTGGAGTCAGAAAGGCGCCATTATAACCCCTTCAAAATAAAAAAAATAAAAAAAGAAGAAGAAGAAAAAAGTGGGATTAATTTTGCTTTATTGTTCCAACAGATGGCCTGGTAGGCGGCGGCGGCGGCGGCGGCGGCGGTGGGGGGGGGGGGGGGCTTTAACAGTTACAATTAAAAGCCTTCTCGTGATAATATTTGCATTTTGTCAAATCTTACAATTAAATCATTTAACGACGAAGAAACGGTTCAAAGTCATTAAACTAAAAGCTGCAATAAAACCAAAGTCTGAGAAGACATAAAGTGAACTCTGAGCTTCAGAGGTGTTTTTTATCACCGCGAATATTATTTGTAGGTGGTAAAAATGTTTGTTTTGATTACTTTTATTCGTGGTGAGAATAAAACGATGACTGGTTTCAGTCTGGAAAGATGTTTGAAGTGTTTTTTTTTCCCAACGAAGACAAAAGCAAAGAGGAAAAAAAAAACACAGGAAGTGCAAATATGAATAAAGACTCGACGCCAAACTCATTCCTCCAAAACACATAATTCTGTTTCAGCGGTTGCGGCTTCGAGTGACGATATTAGACCTGACAAAGACATATTAAAGCCAAGACAAACAACTCATGTGAGAACAATAAAGTCCCGCTTCAATCGATGGATCTGAATCCTTTCGTCTCGCTGGAGAAGCTGAACGAGTTACGATGGAAAGAGGACGGAGGACGACGGCGAGGTGGATCGGAGCGACGGCGAGGATGGCGGCGCTCACCACTGGGGGCTTCAATAACCGTTAGCAGGAAAACAGACACGAACGCGGCTCGGCAGCCGAGAGTCAGTTCGGCCTGGACGGAGTCGTCCTGCTCTCACTACTCCTCCAATAAAGTGCATTGACACTGCTGCTGCTGTTGTTAATGCTGCTGTTAATGCTGCTGCCGTTAAGGCTGCTGCTGTTGATGCTGCTGCTGTTGCTCTTGCTCCGCTATTATTGCTGCTGCTGTTAATGCTGCTGCTAATGCTGCTGCTAATGCTGCTGCTAAAGCTGCTGTTGATGCTGCTGCCGTTAATGCTGCTGCTGTTGCTCGGCTATTATTGCTGCTGCTGTTAATTCTGCTGCTAATGCTGCTGCTGTCAATGCTGCTGCTGTTGATGCTGCTGCTGTTAATGCTACTGCTGCTGTTGATGCTGCTGCCGTTAATGCTGCTGCTGTTGCTCGGCTATTATTGCTGCTGCTGTTAATGCTGCTGCTAATGCTGCTGCTGTCAATGCTGCTGCTGTTAGTGATGCTGCTGCTGCTCTGCTGTTAACGCTGCTGCTGCTAATGCTGCTGCTGTTAATGCTGCTGCTGTTAATGCTACTGCTGCTGTTAATGCTGCTGCTGCTGCTGTTAATGCAGCTGCTGTTAGTGCTGCTGCCCTGCTGTTAACTCTGCCGCTTTCAATGCTGCTGCTGTAACTCTGATGTTAATGCTGCTTTTGCTGCTCTTAATGCTGCTGCTGTTAACGCTGCTGCTGCTAATGCTGCTGCTCTGCTGTATTATTTCATTTTGCCATGATGCAGATGTTCTACCGTTTCCTGGACACATCAATCTCCAAGCACTTTTTCACCAGGCCCCTCCTCCTCCTCTTCTTCCTCCTCTTCCTCTTCCTCTTCCTCGCCCCTTTGGGCACTGCTATTGGTTCGGAAAACTTGCGTCTGGTGGTGTGTGAGGTCAGGCTTTATGTGTGTGTTTTCGTGTGTGTGTGTGTGTGTGTGTGTGTGTGTGTGTGTGTGTGTGTGTGTGTGTGTGTGTGTGTTTGTGTGTGTGTGTGTGTGAGGTCAGGCTTTATGTGTGTGTTTTTTGTGTGTGTGTGTGTGTGTGTGTGTGTGTGACAGGAGAGCGTGCTGCGTGTTTAATGGTGCCACCACAGGCGCTTTTTTTCGCCCCTCTGAGGAAAAGTCTCCATCCAGGTAAACAAGCCGACACACTGTCAGAAGAGGAAGAAGCGAGCGGAGCCAGAGCAGGACGGACAGTGTGTCTCACTTTGTCTGAGTCGACCACAGAAATGTTTCCTGTCACTTCCAAGTGACAGAAGTGTGAGGAGGAGGAGGAGGAGGAGGGAGCGTCCGTCCAAAAGCTCGGGGAAAAGCTCGGGGAGAACTGCGACACGACGTGTGACAGCTGATTCCTCCGTCCATTAACGCCGGCACGCAGGAGAAAACACCAAACATAGGCGCTAATAATGGCTTTCCATAGGAGCGTAATGAAACTGATCATTCTGCGTGACCCCCTGAAATTGGATTTTTATGAAAGCCTCCCAGGACCGCGCGGCCGCGCCCGCTCGCCGTGGCACCAAATGTGCTTTTAAAGAGCCGCAGCGCCGCCAAAACTACTCGTCACTTGCGCGTGAGGACGCGACCGCGGCCGCGGCGGGGCGGGGGGGGGGGGGGGATGCCGCGTCTCCTAAAAACTGTGCGACAAAGAGCCGGAGGTGAAAGGAAAAGAGCCGGCGGTGAGACGCGCCGGCTGTCACCCGCGTCCCCGGGGACGCGTGATCAGTCGCGAGCGCGTTTCCTGCGTGAAACTCCAGAGGATCACAGAAGGACCGAGGAGGTGGAGGTAAATAAAAGACCCGCTGATGTTTTCGGGAGTGTCAGCCGCAGTTTGTGCCACCTAAGTGGGAGGAAGTGATGAGCGCGCCCGGTAAATCGAACCTTTTCTCCAAACATCCATCTGCCGCCGCATGGCCGCGCTCCAGAATCCGCCGCGATGAGCAGGAATTTAATTTACGGTGATTAGGAACGCCTCGGTTACGATGGAGGGAGGAGGGGGGGGGTAGAGAAAGAGGGGGAGGAGGGTCCTCCGTACCTCGGGTTTGGAGTCCTGGTCCACACGTCTCCTGGGCACCGGGAGCGTCCTGCCGCAGGAACCACGGGACCAGCTGGCACTTCCTCCATTTGTGGGTTTTCCACCTGGAAGCGTCGAGACGTCAGTGCAGCAGCAACAGAGACGAGTCCACCAATCACAACGCAGCACATCCTGACTCCTGTTAGCAGGGGCGGGTCATAAAATGTCAAAGAAACGTCTTTACAGTGGAATCAAACTCAACTGATTAACTCTAAACTCACATGGGATCAATTTTCCCTGCTGGTCTTCTGAAGTTGCACTTTCAAAATAAAAGATGTCTCTTTATTGGATTTGATGACTTGAAATAAGCTGAAAAATGGAAAAGAGGAGGAGGAGGAGGAGAAGAAGAAGGAGTAGGAGGAGGAGGAGGAGGAGGAGGAGGAGAAGAAGAAGAAGAAGAAGAGGAGGAGGAGGAGGAGAAGGAGATGGAGAAAGAGGAGGGGGAGGAGGAGGAGGAGGAGAAGAAAAAGAAGAAGAAGACGACGCAGAAAAAGATGCAGAAGAAGAAGACGCAGAAGAAGAAGACGCAGAAGAAGACGCAGAAGAAGACGCAGAAGAAGACGCAGAAGAAGAAGAAGAAGAAAAGGGAGGAGGAGGAGAAGAAGAAGGAGGAGGAGGAGAAGGAGAAGAAGGAGAAGACGAAGAAGATGAAGGAGGAGGAGAAGAAAAGGGAGGAGGAGGAGAAGAAGAATAAGGAGGAGGAGGAGGAGGAGGAGGAGAAGGGAAAAGTAGGAGGAGAAGAAGAAGAAAAAGAAGAAGAAGAAGACTCCCTCGTACCTGAAGCCAGGACATGTTTTGGGGACCTCGCAGTCCCTCTCCTCCTCCAGCAGCTCGGGACACTCTTGTCCCCCGTTGGACGGACTTTGGATGACCAGACGCTTCCTGGATTGCTTCATCTTCACAGCGTTTCCAGCTGCGCACACACAGAATGAAAATGAAGACGTGTCCCGACGCGAAGCGAAGACGTCGACGACCTGTCACACTTTTGGGCCAGACTCAGATCAAATTTAAGACATTACTTCGCATCGAGACGTCTTCAACTCGCTCATTCGACCGAAACGAGCCTCTTGGCGGCTCGTAGCCCTGCGTGACCCCTCTGGACGCGGGTGGCGCGCCGCTCCTCGCTCAAGGTCAACGTCTCATCATCAGCAAATTAGCATGGGCGGCCACCGGCGCGGCGCGCTCGCACCGCCGAGATTTACGCCGCCGTGTCACGTGAAGAGGTCATCAAAACACAGAGCGTAATGATCCGCGGTTGTAAATCAATTTGATGGGTTCGGCGCAACAGCTTGGCCGACAAAGGTGACCTCGTCTGGAAATGTTTTTCCCCCCGTCGCCGCGTGAAAACAACAACGCCGCGGACGCGCCCGGCGCCGGCAGCAGCGGGCGCGTCGGCCCGCCAGACGGGCTAAAAGGAGGTCGGCCCAAAGGTTGTCTTACACGCCGATCCGTCAAATTAATTATGTGAAACAAGACGCGAGTGCGCGTGCTGGCGTGGAGCCGCCGCGCTGTGCGGATCGCCGACACCATCAATTACCGGCGCTTCTCTGGAAACTTCCAGAGCGACGAACGCATCACGAAAACGTCACCTGTTTACAAACACACACCAGAAGTCTGTTTTTACTGGAGAGAGTCAACGAAAGAGGAGCTGTTGGTGCTCGCTGGTGTTTGTGAGAAATATTTCGGTTAAAAACTTCAACATTAAAGGAGGAAAAGAAGAAAACTGAAGTCGAAACACATAAAAACACACAAGTTTTCACAAGTTTGCTTCGGTTTTGTCAGTAAATTTTGACTAATTTTGATGCGTTTCAGGCGCAGCGACAGTCTGCGGAAAAGATGCTGGTGTCAAATTACAAGCTGACGATGCTCCGAGGTGTCAGACTGAGTTGAATTGTCAGAAAAATTGCGTATGATCCTATAAAAACAGAAGATCGATGACATATTGCGGCTTCTTTGCGTCTCGTTTGACTTTGAGAACCATCCTGACGGATCAGGAGCGACTCGCACCTCTTGAGTGAATTAAACTTTAACTCCAGTCGGAGTTTGTGCGTTCAGCAGGAACGATTCACAGGTTCTTTCATCAGTTACGTTCCATATTTGGATTCTTTGTTCGGTGTGATTTCACTCCTCAGGTTTTACTTCTTTGCACAAATTTCTTCTGAATAAAAACCGAGTTGCAGCTTTTCTCCGTTCACGCGAACGGAGAAACGGTCGGCGAAACATTTCCCCTCATCTCGTTAAATCTGCCCCGAATGCGAGACCACCCGGCGACGTCACGGCCGGCCGGCTAATCTCCTCTCAGGGGTGATTTATGTCCCTCGGCCGTACCTGCGTCACAGGTGACTGGGCACGCCGACCAGTCGCTGAACGGGGTCACGATGCAGTCCTTCTTACAGGGCAGCTGGCAGGGCTTCACCGTGGTGGGCCGGGGGCCGTCCGGACACCTGACCACACACACACACACACACACACACACACACACACACACACACACACA
>JASSRZ010034182.1:0-18105 GCA_032164315.1 Malacoctenus gilli | reverse complement strand
TTCAGGGAGTTTTTTTCACATCAGTTTTTCAGACGTCACAAGGGGGGGGGGGGGGCTCAGTGATTGGACAACTTCTCTACGCTGGGCGTGTGGGCGCGGTCCTGACAACTGCTACCAGCAGTTAACCAATCAGAGGCATCCTGCATCTTGTAGAGGTGGGGCTTAATGCGGAAGAGCCTCATTCTGCTTGTTTCTAAAGAGCTTGATGAATTTCTGTCATTGTGGACTTGCATACAAAGACACAGACAGATAAGATAAATCTTTATAATCTCACAATGGAGAAATTTACATGTTACAGGAGCTTTTTCAGAGAAAAAAAATACGGGGGGGGGCAGAAAGAGAAGAAAAGGAAAAGAATTTGCTTTAAAAAACTATAAAATAAATAAGACAACAAAGAAGTTGAGATAGATTATAACACTTTTTTTTTTAAATGTGCGATCTCATGTACAGAGATTAAATTAAATATGAACAATTGTGGCATTTTATGTACATATTTAACAACAAACAGTGTACAGTGTTGAAGTGTGCTCCAGTTAGGTGTGTTTTCTGTTTCAAAGTCTCACAGACTTGCATACGAAGACAAAGACATCCAAAATGTGTAAAATACGGCCACTTTAACTATTTTTGGAACAGGAAAAAATGCTAATGATCTGGTGAATGGGGCCTGCAGCACTATCATATAGCAAATAAAACTTCTGACCATTCATAGTTTTATCAAAACGAGACAAGAGTTTTTCAGTTTTTCACTTCATAATTAGAGAGAAAATTTGGAAGCTTATGATTAGCAAACACAGTGACACCTGGTGTTTGGTTTAGGCATGGCATACTTCAAACGAGTGGCAGAAGGCTAGTCAGCTTAAGTTGAGTTGGGAAATCCTGTCATTTAATCATAGGCACTCAAAAGTGAACCCTTTTGAGCGAGCAGTTAAGCACAAAATAAATCAAGTGTTTCTAAAATTAACTAATTTTCAAATTTTTCAGATGGAACAACGTGGGCAACTTCCCACCATTTCCCCAGGGAATGGAAGGTCAGTGTATTCACAGTATTTCACTACATGATTGAGTTTTATGGCATTCATATTTTCCTGCTTTCTCCAGGTTGGAGATGAGTTCCTGCCTCAGATGGAGGAGTTTAAATATCTTGGGGTCCTATTCATGAGTGGGGGGAGAGGTCGCCAGGGAGATCGGTGCCGTGGCTTTAGTAATACAGTCAATGTATCAGTCCATCGTGGTGAAGAGGGAGCTGAGCTGAAAAGCGAAGCTATCTATTTACCAATCGATCTACGTTCCAACCCTCATGTATGGTTGTGATCTCTGGGTCATGACCAAAAGAATGAGATCTCGGATACAAGTGGCCAAAATGAGTTTCTTCTGCAGGGTGGTTGGACACACCCTTCGAGATCGGGTGAGGAGTTCTGCTACCGCGGAAGAGCTCAAAGTAGAACTGGTGCTCCTCCAGCTGGGGTGGCTCAGGCATCTGTTTAGGACTCCTCCTAGTTGCCTCCCTCCAGAGGTGTTCCTGGCAAGCACCATTGAGAGGAGGCCCCAGGGACGACCCAGGACACGCTGGAGGGATTACATCACTCGGCTAGCCTGGAAACGCCTCGGGGGCCCCCCCAGAGGAGCTGAGGGTGGTGGCCGGGAGTCTCTGCTGAGACTGCTCCCACCGCAACCTGGCTCTGGATAAGTGGTAGACAATGGGTGGACGGACAGATGAATGGAATATTGTCCTGTAACTCCTGATATGTGGTGAAAGAATGGACTCGGTGCTTCTGTGTGTTGGCATTCCTGTGTATTTTGAATGCTTCCACCTCATATTGAACTGGAATGAGCAGTGAACCAAGCAGCAGCTCAGCACAGAGTCAACACCACCCGACCAGACTTCCATCAGATCCACTCCTAAAGGAACCTTAGATGCCCTGATCCTTTTAGTGTTTTAAGGACCTCAGGATCTAAAGACATTGAAAAGCTCAACATCCGCACTTTAAATGACAAGTGTTAAGCAGGGGAGCTCCGTTTTTCTCCTGTGTTCATCAGATGTGTGCTCATGTGCTCGCAGTGGTCATGTGAACTCCAGTCGTCTGATCAGAAAAGTATCTAGTAGTAGTGCTTAATAATTTACTTGACAACTCTTAAATTTGATCGGCTTTGTCCTCTAAGGTGCATGTCTAACATTAAAAGAGTGGTTAAAAGTTTCAGACCACAGAACATTCACAAGTTACACTCCAACTATTCATAGAGAAAAGTACCAAATTAGCACAGTATTTACTAGCTTATTCAAAAGTAGTCAAATTAAATGTGGACAAAGTCAAGTCAATTTTCAATACACACTTTCAAGTCAATAAAAATCCTATTGTCAAGTCAATAAAATTTTTCCTCTGCTCAGCATCACTGCCAACTCAAAAAAGGGTTAAGTGTTCACAAAAAATTACTGAAAAGTACCTAACAACTCAAAACTGTACCAAAATTGATAGCAGTAGTAGTAGTAGGATTGAAGGTATTGATGAAGTTTAACCCTTTGCACTTTGACACCGTGGCCCTGGCAGACCACTTCCTCCAACGGGACATGAGAAATAACCAGTTTGGTTTGCCAACTCTGACGTTTTCCTAGAAGAACGCTGATAATTGGACACTTGACCAAAACATGTTTTCATTTCTCACTGTATGTTCCACGCCTGACTGCTTGGATGAAGCAGGCTGATCTCTCCACTTTCATGAATAAAAAACATATAAGAACAAGATGGAAAAATAGACAAGTAGGATTTGCTTTCAGCCTGTGGGCATATGTGTTTCACCAGTAGCCTGTTTCCACCACACTGCCTATCTCATCTGAGCCTGAGGTTCCTGCCAGACACTCCAATGACCCATTTTTATAATTGATGCTTAAATATTAAGTTTGCTTGTGCTTGTGGGTGTCACATGTCTGTTAAGTGATTAAAGAGTTGCTGGTGTTTGTTGTAACCATCCCAGGCCAGGCCGGGCTGCACTCACAGCCAAACACAGGGAAAATTCCCTCCAACTTTTGTTGGTTTAAATAAGGATTTAGTAAAGACCTCAACTTAGATGCCACAATACAAGTGGCTTTGTGTTTATACTCTACCATAGCAGAGAGGTCCTGGGTTCAAAACTGGATGGGGTCTGAGTTTGCATGTTTATGTGGTTGTCTGTCTCCCTGCTTGTTCTGGGACGAACTGGTGACATGGCCAGGGAGAACCCTGCCTTTGGACTTTCAGCTGGGAGTGGCTCCAGCATCCCTGTTATCTTAAATGGAACAAACAGCACAGAAGAAGATTCTTCAAATGACGACAGGTGTCGTCACTTGACACAATGTTTTAATGTTTTCATGCCGCATGGTGAGTTTGGAGAGATGAAAGCACAAAGTGAATTTCAATCTTACCAAAGACGAAAAATTGTTCGATGAAGCTAATATGCAGTTCAGGAGCAAAGGAAACCCACAAAGGAGTGCAGAAGTAAATACTGTTGCTTCAATGATGTAAACATTGGATGGCACCAAATTGGCTTTGAGCTGCTTCAACATACCATGGCTCGGTTGGGGAGCAAAGAGGTGTTTCCTCATTCACTCTGAGAATATTTGCATGAAAACCATTAAAAATGTGTTGTTTGCATCTCATTCATCATTTTTATGTCTCTTCACGATAAAAAATGCAGCCATCTGTCTAAAATTAAGCGTACAAACAGTTTGCACATACTTTTTGGAATGTACATGCAGTTTCTGTTGGCAAAATTGCTGTCAGCTTTGATCACTTTGTGTGTGCTAAATTATTATATTTATATTCTCCCGTCCAAGCACCCAAAGTTGTATGAAGGTCTGTGACACTCCATAAGATCATTTATCGGGGCAAACCTCACGGGTGCAGGTGCACTATTGTGCACCTTTGATGGGTGCAACTGTTGCTGAGCACTGTTAGTACATCAGTTTGTACATTTTTTTGTGTGTAATGCATTTGCACAGGTTTTTATAAATGCAAGCCTTTCATAAATCCGGCCTTTAGAGTTTCAGTTAGTAGAAATTTCTGAGTGAAGTGTATGTATAAAAACACAGTCCATTTTAGTGTAACGGCCAGTTGTCTTCAAACCTATGTTATAAAGGTATATATTTATCTACCATGTATCAAGGTAATAATGAAAAATTGCAAATACTATCTTGCACCTCTGCCCACCATCACTTTTTCATCTCCACCTCCACTTGGTACTTGTTAAAGTAATACTTTCTGTACAGTGAGCACATTGGTGGAAGTACAACGTCAGAGGATAGTTCACTGCATTCTGGAAGATTTGGCCATTTGATGTACAGTATATTGTGAATTTTTATTCAAGATGTGAGTTACACAGAAATGTAAATGAGGAACAATGAGGACCTTGAACAAACTTTGACAACCTCCTCCGAACCTATTTTGCAACTGTAATGTAATTACAACTATTGATATAAGTGATGTACCTTTCTACTGCTTTGTTGTATACAGTATGTACTTTGCTTAAGTAATACATTTAGCTGCCATTAATAGCCCTTGAATTTCTAATTGAATATATGTAGCTCTGCTGTTGCTAATTACAGCATTGTATTTGTTACAAACGAGGATTCAGTGTTTTCACAATACGTCTACATTGCTTACAAGCTCACATATCTCTTGTCCCTCCTGATCCAGAGAAAGGCTCACAATGGACACAAGAGAACTGTTTGAGGAGCTTTAGCAGCCTGTGAGCCAACTGACACCGTCTGTGCCTTCAGGTGATGCTGTGGGTTGTAGCATCATTGATGACCCTCGTGGAAAGTGCGTTTTCTGAAGAAGAAAATAAGGAGGCTCATTCAGACCTGCAGCATGTCCTCAGACAGTCCTCCTGGTTTCCTGCACAGAGTCTGGGACAGCACCACAGTGTCAGTACTCAATGGCCCAAAGCTTTTGGTAAGTACCTGTTGTTTGACCATTAAACCTCTCATTAGAATGAGGTATTTAAACTTTCTCACAAAAGCCCACAACAAATATTTTCACCGAGAGTGCAGTATATGTCACTGGAATCAGAGTTGAGTTACTTTTGTTTTTTGACCAGTTTCAGTATTTTGCATGATTGGTTTTGCTTTGTTTAGGGGTGAAGGTGCACTAAACTTCACCTCTTCCATTCTTAAGGTTTCGAGGAGCCAATTTACTCGCTCCTAAAGAACGTTTCACAAAGATGGTGAATGGCCTTAATATAATGTACAATAAGCCAAAAAAACAAGCTGGAACCTTTTGAATGGCAGATAAATGAAGCACATCTTTGACATGTGTATGTAGTAAAAGTGAACCACATTGTTTTAGAGTCGGTAAACAGAGCTTTGTTGTGCAGTCATCATTCACGTTTTTGCAGTCGGTGTTTGCCTAACCACATTCTTACGTTCATCTGAAGTGAACTATCAACATGATCAAAGTTCAACTATCAAATTGCATCAGTGAGAATCAGCAGTGGAGACCCCGAAGCTTCATCAGCAGGCTCATGGTTATAAGTTGATCTGTTTTGAAGGGTATTCACACATGAAAACAGGCAGAGCCACAGTGTAAGATGATGAGAGGAAAGGATGACCTTCAATGAGGGTCAATCTCAGAGAAATGGGTCATTCCATCACAAATTTCCCTTTATTGCTGCAAAGTCTGTTTCACAAAAAAAAGACCTGCCAGAATAAATCGCCATACCTGGACACTAGCTGTGACCCTTGGAGATGGGGAAAAGAGGCAAAGCTCATGGTTAAGTGGTGAATTTAAGTCAGAATTAAAAATGTCGTTTTTCTTTGTATTGCATTCCACTAACCCAAGCACTTCATACAAATATATACACACAAGCAGCGGTGTTATTTATGCTATCCAGCCACAAATAATAAACAGTCTTTGTATATTGAAAACAAACACGTGAACAAACTGCACTCAGTATTTGATCAGTGCTCGTCAAGTTTCTATCTAAATGAAGAACTTACCATTTGTGTGTGGGTTGTGAAGATGGTAGCAGGTTGCCTATGTGAAAAAAGGAAATATTTAGGTGGAATTTTTACCCGCATACTGAATGGAAAAATATTCCCAATCAAACTCTTTGAACATAACAGTGTTTGATTTTATAGTGTGGAATGAAAGCTGAAAATAAAAAGAAAGAAATTGGGATCTTCATTGAATCCAGTGAGTGTCGTTGTTGATGGAGCTGGAAAAACCAAATGCCTTCAAGCATAGTAGCAGAAAAAATCTAAAGAAAAGAACTTGAATACCTTCCAATAGATTTCTGATTGATTGGTGAACTCTGTGCCCAGGAGGCTCCATCTGTCATCCAGCATGACGCTCAACACGCAGTCGTACAAAAAATCAGAGTGGAAACTCATTGGTGTGTTCAATTTCACACAGAGGCTACTTCAGATGCTTCTCATTACACATAAAGTCAGTATGCTGGACTTTACACTTCTTTGGTCCACACTTTAGTATTGGTTTAAGAGGAAGAAAGGCGGAATGTGCAGCAGTTTTACTGAGGAACAGTGTAAATCTTAAATGATAGAAGAAATGTGGCTACATATACAAAAGATAATTCTCTTGACTAAATATAGTCAAAATGTGGCTGATATCATTCTAATTGCTTGAAAAAGTGACATCAGCAGGAGTTGTAGAGGTTTTGGCTGGTTTCTGGTAAAGGTTTTTCAATGGAAAAACATCACAGCTTCAGGGGATTAGTTCCTGCATGCTCAAAGAAATTTTTTGTAACATCACAGAAAGGTTCCAGTGGATAAGGTCAATGGGCTGATTGGGTTGTGGTCAGTTGTTGGGTTGTTGGTCAGGCTGAGGCATCCCGCTGATGCCATGGCACTGAAATCTGCTTGTTGTATTCACAGAAAGGGGAAACAGGACAGTTTGTGATGTTCACAGTTAAAAAAAATTACTAAAAAACTTCACTATTCCTCAAACTGAATTTGAACTGAAAAGTTTTGCAAGGGGTCTGCAACATGTACAGTCAAATGAGTGAATCCATCCCTCTTTTCTAAATTATTTTTTCCCAGTTTGGGTTGTTGGAGGATATCTAGGCTTTTTAGGTGAAGCAGTGTTAACTCTGCACTGGCTGCCAGTCCAACACAAGAGAGAACCAAAGACACTCAAACCGACAGGTGATGCAAATATTCAGATAACCTATTGAGCTTGGAAAGAAACACCGTGAACACCAGGGAAAGCCATGTGTGCATGAGATAAAGGCTCCCACTCTGAAGCTTTCAGCTTAGATCAAGTCACTGAGTGAGTCCTTCAAAAAATGTTCCTACAATGATTAAAATGACACAACTCAGACAAGCTGACACGAGCCTTTTTACATGTTTCACTCTCACTGAAACAGCGATAGAACCTGTACACATGACTGCTTGAATGTTTCCCTGTTCATTTATGACATGAAATAGTTTTATAATTACATGAAGCCATGCAAACCCCTGTGGCATGTTCAAACAGAACTGGATTTGTACCCAAGCAAGGTATAATGAAGATAGTCTTGCAACTCTTCACCTTGGGAGTCCTTCGATGCATTTCTTTCTCCTTTTCTCCATTTTGATTACAGGTCTTTTCTGTAAACATGGAGGCATGAAATAACATAAAGCTGTGAAACTGTGAAGGAGAAAGCAATAACCATTCTGAGGCTATATATTGTGTGAAGGCTTCCAGAGGCCATACAGGACAGAGCCATTGTCAGGTCATTGAGCAGAAGCCTCCACCTTATCGTTTCAGCACAGAACTCCTGCCTGCTGCCATGCTGGTCTTTAAGGATGCTTTACCCTGCATGTCGGTGGAAAACAATTGGTAGCCCTGGCTGTGACCTCTCATGGTCACATCGTTTCATACAGGAGCCAGCTGATAGGCAGAGGAGAAAGGAGTTTCCTAAATCACTACACAAAGTTTGAAAAGTATTGCACTTCACACTTTTGGCAAGTACAGTAAATAAAAATGCTTCCACAAGTGGGCATCCAAATGAATGCTGAGGTTTTTGTTCCCATCTTTCCCAGAAGAACTACAACATTTATGTATACATCCAAGCAGTTCTTTAGTGAGCATATTACAAGTCGGTGCCTGTTGAAGTGAATTATTTGCACTGTATGTAAGAAGTGTGTTTTCTTTTGAACTAACTTCTTTTTGAACTAATGTAGCATTATGATCTGAAACTTGAAAAAAACTGAAGAGTACGGAGACAATATATTATCATTTAATTCAGAAACTTCCATTTTGGATGCTATGGAAATGCATTTGCAGTACTATGTACGGACCTATAAGAAATGAAATAATGAAAGCTCTCCAGTTAAACCAACTGAAGTTGTGAAGTTTTCAGGAACCCCGTCTTCAAGAATCAAAGCTTTGGCAACACCAGTCCAGGCTGGCAAAGAAAGAAGAGGTGGAAAAGATTTCTTTACACATGTTCTGGGTTCTAAACCAACAGTAAATCTGACAGCCTTTTCTGAATGAACACTGGTGTACAGGAAAAATACTGATTATTTTTGGTGCACTTCAATCTTTTGTGCAGTGGAGAGGTTCTTGACCCAGGATGGAGTCCAGCGGGATCAATGGAGGTCTTCCCTACATGAACCAACCCTCCTGAAAACTTCAAGGAAGAATCGTAAAAGGGCAAAGAGCAGCCACGACTGTCACTTGGAGAAGAAAGAGCTGCGAGTTCGGGACCTCAGCCTCGGCTATGACTCGGATGAGATAGTTCTCTTCAAGTATTGTGTTGGCACATGTTACAGTTCTCGGAAAAACTATGACCTGGCTGTCAAGTCACTGATGGACAATGGGAGCATTTCAAGCAAGAAGGTCAGCACTCAACCCTGTTGTCGGCCCACACACTATGAGATGGTGTCCTTCATGGACACCCAGACCACCTGGCACACAATAAAATGGCTCTCTGCAGCCAACTGCAGCTGTGTGGGCTAACTGCAAGATGCGTGTCTGTCAACATAACACATCATGAAAGCTAATACACGAAAGAGTGGGCTGCAGCGAGGTCTGGCCTCCACTGGGAGTGCTCTCAGGTACATGCCTCAGAGAGCCTCCAAGGTGCAGTAAACAAAGCTTGACGGTTGATGGAGGTGAAGATACCTCCATAAAGAGCCTGACAGCAGCAACAGGAGGAAAAAATGACCAGCGATCTCCCGGTCATTGTGGATTTGTCGTTGGTCCGCTTCAAACAGTCTTTGCAGATTTTCCTGCAACGTTGTTCCATCAACTCTGGAGGTCCTGAGTCCTGTTAGCACAGAACAGTTGAGTTTTGTCTTCAACTTGGATGTCAGAACAAGATTAACAGTTTTGTGGTGGGTTTGAACTGGGAATTGTTGGTTTCAACAGAGAATACTTCTCTGATTGGCTGTTGAGCTCAAATGAAGGCAGCCTTCCAATGGAAGCTCACTGTTGACATACAGTATAACTGAAACACCCAGACACCTGCAAATATGAAGGCTGATTTTATTTGCACTCACTCATTGGCAATTTGTGTTTGTCTTCTTATCAGTAAACAAAATGAAAACTTGTGGGTGGTCCATCCATTTGAAAGACACTAATCCAGCTGGAAAGACATTTCTTGTTCCTGTTGTTGCTATTGAAATATCAGATGAAGGCCAACCTGCATCGAGTCCCTGAGTCAACAAACCATCATCAAACACCAGCTTGTTGATTACAAAAGGTGAAGACAGTTCCAACCTTCAATGCCCCAGTACCTTTACACATTTTTACCCAGTTGCTCTTTGCTAATGTGAAAGAAAATATGTTGCTTTTGATTCCAAAGAACTATTGATGTTACTTTCATTGCATACTTAACTTCGACTTCTTGTTTTAGTTGAGAATGAAGTAGTTTGTGCCAAACGTGTTGTGCCATCATATTTTGTATGAACACTGGAGGTCATAATTTAGTTCATCCTCTGGCTTAGTTTACCTCATATCTACAGCTCTGACTTAATAAAACATTTCATTAGCCTGATGTGTTTTTCTCTTGGGATTTTCCTGTGAACTTATTTCCATGTGAGGCTGAACAACTCGCTCAGACCAGAAAAGTCAATCATGGATTCTGTGGGCCGGCCCTCTGTCCTGCAAGGTTGTTTTTCCTGTGTGAAAATGACAAACGTTTTCCACTTGTTTTCTAATTTGGTTGTCTTGAATTATAACGAGTTTGGCACCATCGTTTTAGATGAAGACAATTGTGGATTTTGCAGCAACGAGACCGTCTCACAACATTGTGCTGTCATATTAATTCAATAACTGACAATAACAATGAAAGCATCAGCATCAGTCTTATAAAACAAATACTGTGTGAGTATTTCTATTTAAATGCATCAATTGGACATAAAAATAGATTCAATGAAAGTCATTGGATGAGCTTGTGTGATGAGGTGCTCACACATTGCAAACTATTTATCCTTCATCCTGTATGTGTGCTAATCTAAAACCTTTCATGAAGCTCTAAGTCTGGTTTGAAATCCTGCTTGAGACCAGATTCTTTTTTATGTGGGGTTTTCAGATTTATCCAAAAAGCTGATGGTAGCAGTGCTGTGCAATCCCAGAGATCTGAACCAAGCACACAGGAACCTTTGACACTATATCTGAAAAAAGTGTTTTAATCACCTGGTGGACATTATAGACTTGTAAAGTGGTCTACATTTTGCCAAAAGTCAGGGTCCCTAAAGCTTCCTAATGTACAGCCTTGTCATCTCCTCTGCCCAGCTTTTTTCTCGTGATGCATAAACGCTTTCACAAAGAAGTAGAATTGTAAAAAAAAGCACTTTTCCCTCCACAAGCATGAACAAACAAAAGTGTTTCATTGTAAACATTGCTCAGGTAGGCTAAGTAACATTTTAACCCTCCTGCAATGTTCTGGGTCAAATTGACCTCTCTGAAATTGTTAATTGTTAATTACAGTTAAAAATATTTTTTCAGTATGAAATTTCTTCTGCCTGCCTTACCTTGTGTCTTCAACTATTATTTGAAAACTGTTCATCTAACATATTTATGACCCCCCCCCCCCACCACACACACACACACACACGCACACACACACATGTTTATATCACACAGATACTGTTGGGGTGTATTTGACCCACCAGTCACACATGGATGTAAAATGGTGTCTGAAATGGCCAACCATTTCTTTTTTGCAACTGTGAGACATGTTTCAACTTCACCACACACACACACACACACACACACACACACACACACACACACACACACACACACACACACACACACAGACACAGAGACACACAGACATACACAGACACAAATACACACATATACAAGACAAACACACAAATATACAATGCTTGTTTGTATATCTTTGGTTTCTGACAACTTTTGGATCATTAAAGATGGACCAGTTCAAAATAATCCAGGAACAGCATTGCTGTTGCTGAAAGATGAACATAAAAGGAGGGTTAAAAAGTCAAACAAGTCCCGCAAAGATAAGCCAAACCTATTCTAATATGAAAGTGTCATTAAATGTGTGTTGAGAAATCCAATTCTACATTTGTTGGTGCACAAACACCCTTTTTTAGGGATATACACTGTCAAGACACAAAGAACCAGACAAGTTGCCCATAAATAGCTGAGTGTGCTTGGAATATTTATAGAATGGTTTACAAAGCAGCTGAACATAGAAAGCCTCAATGAGCATGTCTCCAATGCTACATCAGAGAAAGATTACACCATATGTTATGTGACATTACTTTGATACTGAAAGGCTTGTAAATGTTAGCAAGAGAACTGTATCAAATGTGAAGCCCAACAATGTCACTATCACCAGACCTAAAGTTCACTGTCAATGTCCAAAGACAATGTCCTCACTATAGACTAAACAATCTCTAGAGGCAAACCACATGTCCATCCATCACCATTTGGTCCCTGTAAAACGCTTTCAGTTGTCTCACTTTCTCAACTTACGAGCACTTCAACTTTTGGAGAAAAAAGTTCACTTGTCATCTGATATGTCCCACCCACTAACAAGTGTCACGATGACGAGTGTCGATCACCTAATCTCACAGTGGTCAGAATGTCGATTGGTGTATTCAGAAACTGATGTTGATGCTGGTTTGTTTCATGGTTTCATTTTTTGAAAAGCCTTTTACAGCATCTACACAGAAGAACGAGATATTCAAAAGACCCACCTGTCAAGCACATGACACAGCAGCAGGGTGGGAAGTCTGGAGGACATGATGTCCTGTTTCCTAACATTCATCTTTAGGGACATCGTTATGACTGGTTTGTTTGGCTTGTGCTCTGTTGCGCAGAAAAGTCTTTCAAAATTATTCAAAATTCTTTCTCCATCTTATTTCTAGGCCAGATGCTTGTGAGAGGTGTCATGCCATCCCTGATCTAAAAATAGACCGTGTGGAGAAAGGCTATCACTCTGAGATACGATGGACTCATGACTATATTTGTGATGGCATCCTACAATAGATTTGTCAAGGATGTAAACAAGTTGTTTCACTCTGACTCCAAAGCTACTGTGGGATTTAAAATGAGCAAGGTTTGGCTTAAGCACCCTGATACTGGGGGTGATGAACCTTCTCTAACCAATCAACACTTCTTTTCTTCGAAGAAGTAACCTGTCTTGTGGCAGTGTTGCCAAATTAGCAACTCTTAATCCTCTTGGCGACTTCCTGTGTCGAAAGTGATGTATGTGCAACAGATCGAGCATCTTTTTCTGGTGTTTTGGAGATGCTGACACAAAAGCTCGTATTGTTGTGCATACTATTAGCTACCTAATGTTTAGCACACATGCACTGCAAGTGCACCCTGTCTGCTGTCCACAGCACTCTGCAACCACAGTTGATGATTCATGAATCAGCAAAACCCTTTTTTTGAGTCGATGGTGACATCATTTGGTGTCATCGTGCTGAGGAGGTGGCAACATCTCACTCAGAGGTTTTCAGAAAAGTTTACAGCTCTGAAGTAACAATGCATAAATCTGCATTTAAGCTTCTGTTTGCACTTATTGGATGCCACAGACTGTTGATAATGTAACAGCTCAGCTAATGTTAGCACTCATCCTGAAATGTAGGCCTACTGATAAAGCACACTGTTCATTTGCTCTGATGCTAAAATTTTGGATTATGCCTGTTTGTTACAACTAAGTTTGGTACCTTAGGGGTCCCTTGACTGGGACTGAAGTTGTAAAACACACTGCACCCCAGAGACAAAGGTCTTTTCAGTGCTTTGTAAAATTTTTTGGTAAAACGGAGCTTTTTGGCATCTTTTTTTAATCAGAAGTGGGACCTGAATGAGTTGCTTCTATACTCATGTTCACACATTCACAACCATTCCTCACTTCCTTCTCGGAAGCTCTTCTTTGCTGCTATTTTTTCAGAGTTTTATAGACATGCAGCGGCTGCTCTTTAGCTTAGACTTGTAGGTTAAGTTACACTTTAAACCCTTGACATTTAAGCCCTCTATGGTACTGTGCTCTGTCATCACATCCAATTGTATGACCGTCAGATGAAAGGCTTCAGATGTTCACAGGTGACATTATCTACAGGTGATGTAGATATCAGATGAACAAAACTTAGCCTTGATTCAACCACCAAGTTTGTACTTAGGACAATGCATCTACCAAGCATACAACCAATAATGACACCTCGCTACAATAGGAGTCAAACTGAGCTCAGCATTTACCAGCACATACATTTGGAGTAAGGAAAGTGTAAGGCGTCATCTGTTGGAAGAAAGAGCTCATCACATCGATACAGCAAATTTCTTTTTTTAAAGGGGGGGGGGGGGGGTTAATGAGAAAAGTAACTTGTATCCACATAAGTAATTGCAAAGAAACTTGTAAATTATTTAACAAAGTAAAAAATCCTTTGAGAAAAAATATTTAAATCATGAAAATATGTGAGTGAGTTAAATCAAAATCAATGTGCTGATAGCTCACTGTTGATAGGCAGTGAGAGCGAGGCACAAGGTACAACAGTTACTTAGTTCCACAAACACCTTTAATATCAAATGATTAAGAGTCGATTAATCATGCATGAGATTTATGTCCGTCCATGTACAAGATTAGGTTTATTACTGTCCACGTACAGGAGTTTTAGACTTATGTCTGCCCACGTACAAGATTTTTAAATTTATGTCGGCCCACATACAAGATTTTTACACTGTCATTGCCACGATAAGCAGGAGTTATTTTGTTTCCATTTTCTCTTTTGATGAAGTGCACATTCTGCAGAGTCAGACTCAGGAAGACACACACATTGCTTGTTTTTGTTGTTTTTTTTAAACTGGAACTATTGCTTCTTTCTTCAATTTAGTAAAAAGCTGTCACCTTTCATTGCCATTAATTTTTCTAATTTCTTTGGTTACAATTTGTAGAAAATTCTAGATTTTAATCATAAAAGTTCATAAATATTTGTCTAATGTCAGTTTTGTGACAGTTGTAATTTAAAGGAACAAACAAACTGTAAAGTATTGCTATGCCGCAAGTGTGGACACCGTTCCTTGATGGAAATCACACGCCTACTTTTGATCCTTCGGGCTTTCCGTAGTGTTGTGCAACATGTAGCGCGAAGTTCAATCGTGCGGCGCAGTTAGTTTTAGCTGCAGCTCAGCACGGTGTACAGTGGACTCCGTCGTTTTCTGTAATGTCTATGGTGAATTCCATAGCAGACTCGTTTTAACCGTTGGCTGTTGCTGCTTGTTTGACACACAGTCGAGGCGGTTTTAGAGGGTTCGGTAGGAGCTGTGTCTCCCAACGTGAGGAGCTGGAGGAGTGGAGGAGGAAGACGGGGGAGGCTGCTGGCTGCTCCCACACAGTCACAACGGCCCCGTTCAGCTAACGAGAGCGATGGTACGTGAGACTGGGTTGGTTAAAGCTAAACACGCACCAAGCGCTGCTGGTTGACAGTGAGTTGAACATTTGAACGATAACGCCTCTTCTTCTCTCGCAGAGGAGGAGTCTCGCTCCCAGCCAGGTAGCTAAGCGGAAGCAGGCAGGAGATCCCGCTCAGGATGACGGGTGGACAGAAAGCCACGTAAGGACGGTACGGGGGTGGTCTGGGGTCTCATTGCTCACCGTGCCTCAGCTAAACGACAGCGTCAGCTCGCTGCTGCTCGTAGATGGATG
The DNA here is from genome assembly GCA_032164315.1 of Malacoctenus gilli. Classification (NCBI taxonomy): domain Eukaryota; kingdom Metazoa; phylum Chordata; class Actinopteri; order Blenniiformes; family Labrisomidae; genus Malacoctenus; species Malacoctenus gilli. The sequence goes on along the minus strand of JASSRZ010034182.1, from coordinate 3,006 downwards.
GAGGTGTGGGTGGAGGCATGTTTTTCACGAAAATAAAATGATCCCGCAGCAGCCACTCCACCATCCAATGCAAAAAGGGGCGTCTAAAAACAGGATAAAGCCTCTAATTCTCAGGGAAAAGGTGATAAAAACAAATGAAATGCCTCTCCATGCAGCAAGATCATTTCACGTGACAAGATATCTTGGATTAAGGTTGTTAAATCTGTAAATAAGCATTATTATTCACACTTAAATAATAAATTAACTCTTTAAACGTGATCATTTATCAAACACTGCTAATTCTAAGTGTTTTTATTCCTTGGGAGGAACAAAATAATTTGCAGAGTCAAGATTTTTACCTAAGGACAATCTTTGGCCTGTACAGATAAAATCATCATCTCATTAATCATTGGATGTGTTTTCATTTCAAATGTATGGCCCTTTAACAATGTACCTTTTTGAAAAAGTACATGATTGAGCAGCTTGTGTCTGTTTGACATCTATCTTGTGTGTCAAAAATAGAGCCTGACTGAAATATTGTTGGGCCGATACACCGGCCGAATTTGACATCTAACCGATTAATCGGCATCGATCAACATGTGGCCCATATTAAAATTCTACTTTGCTGCAATTGGCAAAAAGAAATGTGTGCCATACAGTGATTCTGCCTAGAGAAAAAGAAGGGTATGTAAGCTAAGCAGCTGGGTTACTACAATTTACAACCACCAACAGTTTACAACTAACTCACACATTGTGCATGGTAACTGTTAGAATTGCTACCTGGAATTAAACTGGCTCCCTCGCTGTGCTGGCAGTCTTGGTGGACCTGAATCGCTGCCAACAAAAAAGTCCGGTTCATTTCCAGGATGATGAACAAAATATGTGTCTAGTGTTTGTAATTTGGCTTTTCCTTGCTCTCTTTGCTCCCTTCCTTTTCGCTTTGCCGCTCCACTTTTCTGCTTGTATGAAGTGCCTCTCATCTTAACTTCGACCATAAAAATGCTCGACCGAGTTCGCAATCTTTTGACGAGTGACTGATGATGGCGCTGGTGGATGGTTTGTGACGAGTTTTACCCAGAATACACTACTTGGAGACAATATCGGCAATCGATTTGTAAATTTGCGCTTAATAAAGTTCAATGGAACAGCTAAAATAAAGCAATTTATGCAGTAAATATCTTATTCAATGTTTTACACCTACTACATTACTAAAGGGAGTCAGCCTTGCAAAATCTTTAGCAACCATGACTCAGTCCTGACTGGGGAAACTGATAAAACCTCTGTGTAAAACCATGTGACATTGAACAGTCTGTGCTCATACCCCAAATTGATGTGAGTGTTACTCATGGAAGGACCTGCTTACTCCTTTCACCCTGAACCACAGTAGGGGCTCACATCCTTAAAGCCAAACCTCCTATGGAGACCTAGGCCGGGGGCACGCCGCCCTTTTGAAGCCCTCCCCCTGCTTTAAGTTGAATGCAGCCACTTGTTTTCATTCTGAAATGGTTATCAATGGGATTGATATTGTTCAAATGAAAGTTGCTATTGTGATCTGTTCCGTCAATCTCAACCCTCAAAGCCAAGTGGTAAGAGCTAGAAATGGGACAACCCTTAAACGCAGATAGGTCTAAAGATAAGATAAGATACATCTTTATAATCTCACAATGGAAATATTTACATGTTACAGGAGCTCTTTCAGAGAAAGAGAACACAGGGTGGGTGCAGAAAGAGAGGAAAAGGAAAATAATTTGCTTTAAAAAACTAACAAGTTGAGATAGATAACACAATTTTTTTTTTTTTAACGGCAATCTTATGTACAGAGATTAAATTAAATACTAACAATTGTGGCATCTTATGTACTTATTTAACAACAAACAGTGTACAGTGTTGCTCCAGTTAGGTGTGTTTCCTGTTTTAAAGTCTCACAGCAGCAGGGATGAATGATCGGCTGTACCACTCCTTCCTGCACTGAGGGTGTCTCAGCCTCTCACTGAAAGAGCTTCTCAGCTCCTCCACCATATGGTGCATGGGGTGAGAGGTGCAGTCCATGATGGTTGTGAGCCTAGCCAACACACTCCTCTCAGCCACCTCCTCTACAGACAGCCCAGGACAGAGCTGGCTCTCCTGACCAGCTTGTTTAGTTTCTTTCTGTCCCGTTCTGTGCTGCTCAGGGCCCAGCAGGTGACAATGTAGAGGAGGGAGGAGGCTCCCACAGAGTCATAAAAAGTCCTAAGCAGAGGCCTGCACACTCCAAAGGACCTCAGTCTCTTCAGGAGGTGCAGGCGGCTCTTGCACCAGGTGGCGGTTTTATCAGTCCAGTCCTGTTTATTGTTAAGGTGAACACCAAGTCTTCAGACTGTTGGGGGCAGCATTACACCAAATGCAGTCAGTCATTCTGTCAATTCAGAAGAAGCAGCAGCAGCAGCAACAGCACCAGCAGCAGACACATCTTCACATCTTTGTTTATGGATACGTACATTTTTTTTTTCTTTCAACCTCTATCAAAACTAAGTACAATATGTACCAGTAACATTTTTCCAGAGTTTTTATAACTTTGCTACTTGCTGTGTGAGACAGTCTAGTATATTAACAACAATCCCCACAGCCTAAAAAACCTATTTTTTTAATCCAATATAAAATTCAAACTTGACAGTAATAGAACACCCTCCAAAAACAGTTGTAGATAGTTGCAACATAAATCTAGAAAAAAAGAGGTAGAAATGTACCAAAGCAAAAGGTAATTAACAAAAAACTGAAAACACTTGCATGGTTGATAAAATGTGATTGAATGTATGGGTTTTCTTTTTCTGGGGGAAGGGGTTGGGGGCCTGTGGTTAACAGGGCAGAGGACTCAGGGTTCACAGCAGAGCTGTGGCACAGGGGGAAGTGGAGAGACCACCAACCATCTCCTGAGAAAATGAAAAAAGAAGCTGGGTGACATGGCCCTGAGTCACATACATACATACATACATACATACATACATACATACATACATACATACATACATACATACATACATACATACA
>JASSRZ010034180.1:0-18116 GCA_032164315.1 Malacoctenus gilli | reverse complement strand
CCCCCCCCCCCCCCCCCCCCCCCCCCCCCCCCCCCCCCCCCCCCCCCCCCCCCCCCCCCCCCCCCCCCCCCCCTCACAGAGATCGGCAGCTGCTGCTGCTGTTCCATCCTGTGCCGCTGGGCTTCACCAACCAGTCGTTGGTCGCCTCCAAATTCCTTCACTTGTTCTGTGGGTTTGTGTCTACTCGCGCGTCCTTATGGTTGAAAGCGAGTATCTCTTTGGGTTGTCTTAAGTGAGGACCCTGAAGGTCAGAGCGAAGCCCCAGCGGTGCTATCGTTGCAGCAGGGTGAGACTGGGCTCGAAGGTGTGTCACTGAGATTACGCAGATGGCCTGTATCTCCCGTCGACCCCCTCTTATCTCATCGCAACACTCGAGTGACACAGCACCCACTCAAAGTCAGCATTTTCCGCATAGCTGTAGGAATCAGGGGGTCCACACATAAGCATATAGAGGGAAGCCCTTTGGCGTAGCCCCCCGTGGTTTCTGCATATAACGTCATGGCGCACAAGGGATGAGGCTGCTTCCTCGAGTAACGGCTCGCGATAAATTCCTTCGTGCCTTAAACCCAGGATTTGTAGTCAAGGTGCTGGCGAGAGAAGTGAGTGTTTCCCTAAGTCCTCGGAGCTCACCCGCAAACATGGTGCTGCTCGTAAACATCAGGGCACCGCAGCTCTCCAGCAGGACCTGGCCCGCCCCCCCGAGGCTGCGATTGCACCGCATTCACTTTCCTGTTTTTACCCGAGCTCTCCGAGCGCACTCTGATTTGACCTTCTGAGGATACGAGGCCCCACGGGGGACGCTTCACCACTCCGGTTTCCATGCAACACACACACTTGATGTGCTGTTTTGATTTCAATTGCTCCTATTGGGGCTGAACGCAGATCAATTTGCAGGACATATACGTATAGTTGTGTTTTGAACCGTCTACGTACATTCCCATTGATGATGTCATGGGCGGTGGTGCTGAGGTCCAACTCAGTGTGAGCGTCCCAGGTTTGCACTCGTTTGGGGTCTTCCTGGTTGGACTTTGTGGATTCTCCTCGAGGTTCTCCCCAAAAGTCAGCAGCGTGTGACCAACTGGTGACGCAAAATAGTGTGTGACTCAGATGTGTGATTGTGTGTTGGACCAGCGATGGTCACCGTTTTCCATCCCAGTGTCGTCATTGTGGTGTTGTCGTAGTCATTGAAGTCTGACCAGCCCACAAACGGGCCATCATGCTGTGTCCTGGTTTGGATTTGCTTGATTCTGTTTGAAAGACGTTGCGCTGTGAACCTATCTTTAACACCTTTCCACCTTTTTTCCCTCGCCTCCCAGATGGCCATGTTCCGTAGCCTCCTCTTCACCGGGGAAGGTGAAGCCGCGTGCTGCATGGCGGACAACTACCGGCCTCCCCAGCCACTCAAAGGCCGTCAGGTCCGGGCCTCCTTCAAGTAAACAACGCCCCCCCCCCCCCCCGCCTCCCTCCACCACTCGATACTCCTTTCTTTGCTCGGAACGATCTCAGTCCAGTTTTTGGCTTTTCACAATAAAAACAGAAATTGTAGCTTCGATTTTTAGATTTTATTAACAACACTCGGTGCTTTTTTTGTTTGTTGCCCTCTCACATAAATCACGGCTTGCTCCGAAACGTTAATTTTATTTGTGATTTAGAATTTTGAATGTCATATAGGTGCAGTCACAGGAGCTGCGAGTGAACAGTGTCAATTAAAGCTCTCAGACAATCATGTGTCTTCACTGGAGAAGTGAATTGAGCTCCTCATGAAAACTTCTTGTTTGAGACCGAATGCCTTGACCGTCCTTTCAAAGCTCTTTATAGGCTTCTGATTGGCTAAGCTGATGTTTTCATCAGCCAAGGAAGCTTGGTGATGACATCATCAGTGACCGGAAGTGCCCATGTTTGGTCAAGACACATTTTGGGTGGCTTGCCATTAAAACATACCTTTGTGTAGAGTCTGTTTAAAAATCCACAGCAACGTTCATCAGTCATTGTCGAGATTAGTGGTCAAATTTATTTCAATCCAGTGGACGTGCAGCACTACTGGTTAGAGAACTGAACTTCTGGCCAAAAGGGTGCTGGTTAAAGAGCTTTGGGGGGTTTGGGGTTGGGGGTTTCTGTCGTCTTTACACTCTCAAATTTTCATTGTTAGCATTGTTTCCAACTGTCGCTAGGCGGGATTTATATTTAGCCCCCGTGTTCCCAGACTCAGTTGAGACAGAAGTGCCATAAATGGAGGAGTTCAAAGTCGATAGAAGACGTCACACAGTGTTGACACTTTATTTGTTTTTAACTCAATGATTGTATATTTTAGCTTTTGGTAATTCTTTTTCTATGGAAATGAATTGAAGTATAAAACGGGTAACGTAAGGTGCAAGGCCAACGTTCCCTGTTGTCAGCTTTGAAGTGTTTGTGCCTGTTGAATAGTAACAGCTTTTTAAAGTGCATCACTTAAGCCTGCTGTCAGGTCACTGATGGATGACTGCTTCTGTGCAAAGCTGTCGTGTCACCACTGGAGGAGAAGAATTAAAAAAAGAAATGATACACAGATGTCTCGACTTGTCCTTTGTCACTAATTTGTCTTCAAACGTGTGAGTTTCAGCCAGACCGAATGAAGTTTGGTTTTCGTTGTGTGTTCGGTCCGGCTTGCACGATTCAACCTCGACCTCAGACACGGAGATTCGAAAGGTGGAATAAACTAGTCACCGGAATCGACGGTAACATGCACAATTTTGAGGGGAAAAGATGGGGATTGAACCAGCAACCATCTGGGCTACAGCCACCGTCCAAAGATGGATAATGAACGTTATGAAACAGTGGAGGTTCATTTGGCAGTGCTGATGGTGTTGGTTCCTGAAGGCCTTATGTAACGCTGCGGGTTCGTCGCTGTACCAATGACCCTTTTGTTCGAGTCCTCATCATCACAAACCATTAGCTGGACGGCCTTTGTTCCACGATCGTCCGATAAACTCGGAGCGACTGCCAGGCTGAAGTCAGACATCCAGATCGAACATTTTTGTGTGTGAAGTTTAGGTGTGGGACTTAGTAACGATGTCCTCTGAAGTGCTGAAGGCCCTGAGGTCGTACACGGATGAGCCCGAACTGTTCTCCCTGTGTGTGGGTGCACCAGTTTCCTCCCACAGACCCCCGAAATATGAGCGAGAGGTCAACCGGTGAGTGTCTGTATGCTTCACAACCCTTTGATGGACTCACGTAACAGAAGGTGAATAAGTGAATGTATAAACCTGGTAAGTTCTGGATGAGCAGTTGGCAAAATATTTGCCCATCCCCACCACCACTCCCTTCCTCTTGCTTCCGAGTGGTCTTGTACAGTGGTCCGGTGGGTGGGTGAGGTCAGCCCCACGTTATCTACATTGCAGCCACAGACTGATTACGGAGAGACGACAGTTCCCCCAAAGCTGCTTGTGCAAAAAAAAGAAGTCATCATTATCAGCCAACACAAGTCCTCTCTGCTTCACCTGATCGGAATAATTGCTCACCTTTCAGCTATGATAATGAGTGAGTCAGGTATTTCAGTCAGGAGCGGATAAACTTCTGCTTTAGTCTTTGTCAAATATCTATTTGGATACATTTTGTTTGTCTGATTTCACAGCTTCATCCAATCTGAGGACACCAACGCCTCTGCAGGAGCGATGTCAGCAGGGCGAACCGAAAGCAAACGAAGTGCTCAAGAGGTCAAAGCTGGAGCTAATGCCAGCTGTATTAAAGAAAGACTTTCAAATGTTTATGGGTGAATAAAACAAGTGCAAGAGAAAATGAAGGAAAATGGGATGAGAGTCCAAGAAAAATGAGCAGATAGAGCAATAGCTTCTGATGACGTCTTCCCGTGGAGCCTGATGGGGCTGTGAGGGGTTGTCTCCCTTTGTAGCTGCTCATCCCCCCTGTGTGCAAGTCGTCTGACCCAGAACTGGAGGCAGCGCCACAAAGCTTCCACAGTGGTCAGCAATGCTTCTCTGAGTGTGGGTTGGCGCGCGTGCGGGAACGCTCACTCCGCTTCATGGATCCAAAGGCGGAGGATGCGGAGGACCCCGTCGAAGCTGGGTTTTGGATGTCCAGCGGCCGTGTTGTTGGTGTAAACACCGTCACCGTTAATCTGCCGCCCGACAGATTCAGCACTGCCTGGATGGGGAGATGCATGACTAATCCTCTGTGTTGAATCCAAATATTACATAATGCAAGGATCCCACCCCCCACCCCCTCTCACCAACCTGCTTTTCTGGGCTACAACGACCCCTCCCCCCCTTCCCCTCGCTCCCAAAGTAACATACAATGCCACTTCCTCCACGGCTGAGCGACAACGGTAACCATGGCAGCCGCATGCCGTTTTATGAAATATAGAAAAGCGATGGGGCTGGATTGGGAGGGGGGGGGATACAGACGGCGTCTCATTGGCAAAGTCTGCAGGCGGACCCCAGTGACAGGTTTCCCTGTGAACAGATCCCTGGCAGCTTGTCCTCCTCCCGTCGATGAGACTCACGGATTCAAGGGCCTCTGGAAATATGTTGCTAATATGATACTGACGTATGTTGCCACACTGTAGACAAGTATAGATGGTGAAAACACAAACCACACGAAACTGACAGCTTCAAAACAAGAGGCCTGATCTCTCAAGATCCCCACGGAGTGACCGGAGGCTCTGAGCGGAATGCAGTGATGAAGGAGGCAGATGAAGGAGGGATGAAGAAGGGATGGAGAGACCTCACCAGAGGACAGCTGGAAAAGAGAGGGACGACTGAATGAATGACCGAATCCAGCTGGTCAGAGGTCAGCCGATAAAACTCCGCCCAGTACGATAACAGCAGCATCTCCAGCAAAGGCTGAGTGGGTTCGCTGGTTTCAGTGTCCTCTTTAAACACAATGAATGGGATGAGTGATTGAGCTTTCAGCAGCTTTTGCTTTCCATTTCACACAAGCTTGGGACAACTGCAGAGTTTCGCTGCTGCTGGGATTTTTGTGCCCCATCCAAAGCCTCCAGCTCCATCTGCCTTTGTGAGGAGCTCTGCATATTCATTTCTAATGTATGGAATGTGCCAACACGTGAGACCGTCTTTCGCGCATGTTGGGCTGATCTATTATGTATCTGCTGGCCTCTCTGAGGTGTCTCAGATGAATATTTCAGGAACCCCCCCCTGGTAGAAGCATCCAAAGAGAGGAGAGGACAATCCCCCTACAATCAGACATCGTCTCGTCTCAAGCTCTGGGGCTCCGTTTGATTTTGGTTTCGTGATCCAATGGAGGTCTATATACTGTGCACGCTGCCTTTGCCCAAAGTGAACTGGGTTCCTTCAAGACCATCTGTGAGCTGCATGAAGCCATAGAAAGGGCGATGGATATCAGGAAAAACAGACAGAAGTGTTGCGTGTGTCAGCTGAGTGGGCGTCACTGGGTTTAAGGAGGAAAACTCCTTCCAGAGACTCAAACCGAATACGTATACAAAACACCGGAATCCGAGTTGAAGCGCTTTCTCTATTTTCACTGGACACACTGAGGTTTCTTGAGGTCTCGAGGTTGATTTTGGGTCAGTCGCTTGCTGAAATCAGCGCTGTGTTCAGAAAAAAAACCCTGACTCCACAGTCCACTGCAGACTCCCTCCACACGGCAAACAAAAAACATCTCACGACTCTGTGCAGAAAGACCTCTGCTCACCTGGCAGCGAAGGACCTGAGTCATCCCGGGAGGTCAGGGATGCGGCGGAAGCGAAGCAGAGCAGCCCGGCGCTGACGGACATCGTGTTCATCGGGACCACCGGGCTTTCCCGTCACTGGAGCGGGACGGAGATCAGACCGTTCCTCCGTCCGCGTTCCCCGAAGTCTCTAATGTGCTGAAAGGTCACACCGGTGTGTCGTCCCTCAGCGCGGTGTGAAACTGTGCGGCCCCGGGCCGCTGTCTCGGCTCGCGCCCGCGTTCCCAGGAGGTCAGACTGAAGGTGCCATCGTCCTCCCGCTCAACATGTTGACAGTAGCAATATTGACACGGTGGTGATACAGCAGAAATAAACACAGGAGACCTCAGGAGCTCCCTCCACGCTCTGGTCAATGTCAGCCGAGCCGGCACCACTGTTTTTTTAAAATTTGTTTTGAACATTTAAAACTTAGGCGCCTGTTCGATTTACGACCAAATCCAGGGAACACTCAAGAGAAGCATTTTTAGTTTTTTAACCTTCCGAATACTAGTTTAGTTATTTAGATAGTTATTTCCAATAAAAACTATCTCACTCATCAAGGTTTTATTAATTTATTCATTGTGCTGTTTTATTAATTGTGCTTTTTCATTGAGCTTCTTTTTTTTGTTGTTTTTTGTTGTTTTTTGTTGTTTTGTTTGTTGTTGTTTTTGTGTTTGTTTTTTTCATTTTCCTACTTTTAATTTGAAATGACAATTTAGACGGCTTGAATAAAACTGCAGTCACAAGAGGGCTAAAAGTAACACTCAGAACAAAATCATCACGACTGTTCCCAGCAGCACCTGCATGCCTGCATGGTGACACCATCCAGCAGCTTGGTGCCATCTAGTGTCAGTCTATAAAAAGCACTCTGTGGGTCCGTCAGCGACGGTTAATGCATAGTGAGCGCGCCAGATCACTAGGCACGCCGAGCTCACACCTGTCTGATTAGCGGCTACTTAAAGTCAGGTGTGTGAGCATGTGTGTGGTTCTGTTTTAACCTGTCTGTAAGCTGCGCTCCCATTTCCACTCCTCATCAAGGTAAACTGTGTTGTTTAACGCAACGAGCGCCACAAGGAGTGTACTTGTAGGTATTTTTGAGGAAAGATTTTGAATCAAAGATGTGTTAAAGTTTTACATCTTGTGTGCGCGCCATTGTGGTACGGCCAATGTTTTTTTCAGTGAGGAGGGAGGCCTTTAAAAGAATTAAAAGCTGTCTTTATGAATGTGTGAATTTGTTTACAGCTCTTTTACCTTGTCTTTTTGGGGAGTTGGAATAAAGGGATACAGTCTAACACCTAATGTGAACCTCTGTTTTTACACTGGGTGGCAGTGTTGACTCACTTTAGTGCCGTTCTGCCCCGACTTCTAATCTTTTGCTTTTCACGTGGTTTTAAGTGGTCCAGAAAGTGCTTTGGGACACTTTCAGGTGGCATAGTCCCGGTTGGGTCAAACCACTTGAACCTTGCCTCCGTTGTCTTCTGGTCTGACCGTTGCTTCCGACGTTGGCTCCAAAGTAACCCTGCGTCCTCCTCGCTCCTTTCTGCAGGTTGATTATGGCGGCGGCAGAGGCGGCTATCAATGGGCCTCCTCCTTTTTACCCAGGACCACACAGCGGCCACTTCACGGTTCCGCCTCAGAGAGGCGCAGCAAACTCGGTGCCTCAGGATCCCGTGCCGCCACCGCAGCCAGCCGTCACCCGGCCTGTCTTCTACCTCCCCGCCCATGCCCCGCCCCCCCTGCTCCACTACCAGTGGCCCATGCCCTTCTCTTATAACCCCTTTGCTGGCTTCCCCGGCATGGGTGAGTAGTTTAACTTCAACTTCTGCATGGCTGATTCTCTATTAACAATTTGATCATTTGAGTCCTGATGCATTAAGCTTCAAATAACTGTTTTTACTGGTTTAGTCTGGTCTTTATGTGAAAGGTGAATATATGCTTTAAATGACAATATATAATTTTTCGTTACGCAAGTATTTTATCAAGCCTTATTGCTGCATTTGTACTTCAACTAGATTAATGAAGTGGTTCACTAATTTTAAGCATTGCAGTCAGTTAATTTTCTGCTCCCCAGGCTACAGTATGGTGATGCCCCCGTTCCCCCCTCCCCCCTTCATGGAGGCCCCGCCCTACATTTTGCCACACTCCCACGTGCAGCCAGTCGACTTCAGACGCTACCACAACGCTCTCGGAGGGCCCCACCAGAACCCCATCTCGGTGCGCAGAGGGCCAACGCCCGCTGCCGCAACCGTCTCCGTCAGAGCAACCGTGAGCACCGAGGTCCAAACCGAGCCTGTCCAGCGGGCCGAGGGAGGCTACGTGGAAGCGTGCACCGATTCCGGGCACGGGACCGCCTCGAGTTCCCCGTCATCCTCAAGCTCTGGCTCTCAGAAACGGGACCTGGCCGGGAATCGAACCTCTGGCCATGCTGCCGGCTCCCAGGATGAGCCACCCTGCACGGACAGCGCAGTCCAACAGAGCGGCACTCCTGCGCAAAACACCGGGAAAGACGGCACCCCGTCATTTTTGACAACGACTCAAGAAACGCAGACGACAAAAGGGGACGGCGTTAAAGAGCCTCCCATTATCTGCGCCTTCCAGAGCAGTCACTTCCACATGTGGTCAGAGAGTTCGCCAGACAGCATGATTCCCGTGTGCAGCTCGTCTCAGGCAGAGGACGAGGTCATCAGAGAACGGCGCATCTCTGTTCCCGACATTCTGATGTTGCAGATGGCCGAAAAGAAGCCTCAGCCCCAAAATGATCGCCAGGTCCCCAACTTTAACACCGAAGAGCAGTGTGACCGGTCCGTTCAGAGTTTGCCCGAGTCCAACCACGGCAAAGTGTCGGCCGTCTGCTCCGACGACAAAAGCGTCTCGGGGTCCAACGACAAAGAATTGCACGCCACTCCAGCGCCGCTCACAGCCCCCCTGGAAGAGCTCCCCAAATCGAAGAAAGAGTTGGCCAGTTCTGTCCGGTGTCGCCTTGTGTACAGGGACGACGGGCAGAATCCCTTGAATGCCACCCAGAATCCCCCCGAGAGCGAGCAAGAGAAGTCGGACGTGCATGACGACACTGCAGAGATGGTTCCACTTTACTCGTCGTCAAGTAGCTTCCTGATGCGAAGAAAAATGAATGAATCTGTTTGGTCCGTTGAGTCTCTGGAGCCCTTCATCCCCAACAGGGAGTGGCTCCTGCAGAATGGCGTTTTTGAGGCCGGGGTCATTATCGAGGCGGAGGAGGCCGATGACGGGTCTTCGAACCTCAACGGCAAGTTGTTTGTCGTCCAACAAGAGAGCGGACCGACTCAAAGGTGTTCATCTTCAAACGTGGCCCTCGTTTCAGATAGTCTTGTATTTAGCACCCCAGATAAGAGGCAGGAATCTCCAGAAAAGCTGAGGATGGAAAGTAAATCTGTTCCTCAGACCACTGCAGCGGAGGATGGCCAGAGCAGTCTCGACAAAGATGGCTTAACCCCCGGAAAAGCCCCACTGAGTAAAACCGTTGCCACTCTCACGGAAAAATTGGAGGAAGGGGTCGTTTCGGAAGAGGCCTTGAACCAGGGGACGTTGTGTGTCGAGCAGCAGAGCCCCGAGTCTCCTCGGGAGGAAATCTCCCCCCTGAGCCCTGCAGCACCGAAGATGTTGGCCACAGTCCACCAGGGTCTCCAAAACCTCCAAAACGCAGAGGACAAGGAGCTCGGAGTGGTGAGCCAGCAGGCACGGGAGGAGCTGAGTGTTCCAGCTGCACCCAAACTGGCTGAAGTGTCGCCCTCTCGGGGATTGTCGGTGGACACTGGCATCCAGTGCTCCGATCTGTGCTCCTGTGACAGACTAAAGAACTGCAAGGGGCCCGCTCAGGTTCATCTGCCCAAAATTCCAGGTGACCTCGTTTGACCAGTCAGGCTTTAAGCCTCTTTTTTGCTTCCTGCAGGGCAAAGTTCACCTGGAATGTTTTTTCTCTTCCGCAGATATGAGGAAGACCAATTATGAGACGACTGAACAGAGCTGCCCGGATGGGCGACAACCCAAAAATCCAAAGCGGGGTAACCCAGGGAGGAACAGGAATCAAGGTACCGCATGCGGAAAGTCGGAAGTCTGTCTTGTGTCACCATAGCGGTCTTCAAACCTGGTTCATGGAACTATTCAGCCCCAAGAGCAGTCCCATTCACACACACTCTTTCCATGCACTCATCAACAATACACAGTGCTTGTTGCCTTGAGACTATTGAAAGTAACTTGAGATTCAGTGCCTTTAACAAGGACACTTTGACACATCAAACCTTGACTTAACCCAACATTTTCATCTGATGTGTCAAAGCGTCTTTGAGGAAGCCCCGACACCCCTTTGGTAGCTCCAGTGGTGCGTAAGGGGTTACATGGCAGCGACCCTTGTGCATAAATATAACGGTGTCAAGTGCTCGGTAACATGGTGAAAAAGGTGAATGAGTGAAATGGTATATGAATGATTTCACCATTTTTTTTCCCAATTGCTGGAAGGTGCTTACTGAAACAAAGTACCAGCAAATTAGTAAATGAGCCTTTTTTTCAACATTTATTGATTCACCGTCATAGAAAATGAACGTTTTGCTTTAAGAAGTGCCTGCTTTCCCACAGAAGTATGCTGGGAATATAAAAACAAGACCCACCCCAAAAAATGTTTATTTGAATCACAGTGGGATCAATTCCACTGGTCTGATTGGAGGAAATGATCATCTTGGCTAAACCAAAGCAGCCACGTTGAAGTGTTCAATGTGACGGTCATTGAAATGATGCATGTTTGTTTAAAAAAAAAAAAAAAAAAAAAAAATCTGCTGCCATACAATCTCCGTTCTTATGATGGTTTTCATTGGTCCACAGAGAGGTACAGCATCCAGCATGAAGTCTATGGATACGGAGGCAAGTCTGGAAGATTCAAAGGTGACTCTTGTGCGTGTGTAATGATGCCTGCATGACGATTCATGAGGCTGTGATCACCTTTTCCATCCTATTAAATCACCAAAGCATTTAAGAAGGTTCCCAACACCGAAACTGAAACGTGTTCTAATTGTTCTAAAAACAGTAACCCGGAATAAGAGTAAAATGCATGCCAAATGAATCTGTTTGCATATTACAAAATGTAAAGAACATCAATATCCACAAGCACATGTTCTCTGCACATTTTTATGGCTCACTTAAAGTTTAAAGGACAATTATGGTTTTTTGTTCCAGGTGTAAATGGAAGAAACCCACATTACTGAGTGATCCTCTTCACAACTGCACCTGGTTTTTAAAAGGATTGATTTAAAAATGAAATCTAAATTGTATTTTTCAATAAATAAAACATCAACGCTGATGTGACTTTCTGTGTTTGAACTTATTCTCAATGTTCTGTTTGCTCAAACTGAGTGGACTGACCCTTTTGAAGGCAATCAGTGCTGGTTCAGTCTCACTCCAGCATGTAGAGAACTGCTTTAAGAGGCCACCGTGATGCTCCGTTGCTCTGAGCTCGTCAAAATCACATTTCAACAAACCGGTTTAAGATACTGAACAGAATCTATATTACAGACACAGGAAACGACCCCTTGCTTTAATTTTGTAGGTCCAAATCTTACCGAGACTCCCCATTTGTTTTTGCCTTACTGTGTGGTTTCTTAGAATAACTTTTCAAAGTTTTACCACATTATTTTTCAGAAAGTTACAAAGTTCTATTTTGCTGAGAAGAAATGGGTGGGGCCTCCTCTTTATATGAAGTGTGGCAGTGATGGAACTGCGCTGCAGCGTGAGTATGTCCCTTCAAAGGCTGCAGCACCAACAGTTCAAAGGTCGTCGCCCAGCTGGACGATCTCCTTCAGCAGGAAGTCGATGTCCTCCTGCTGGGTGGCAGGGTTGGAGAAAACGCACCGGAAGAAGTTGACTTTCTCCCCCAGCGGCTGATAGCCAATTAGAACGGAGCCCTTCTCCATCATCCGGGCTTTGATTCGTGGGGCCACCTGTGGAGAAACGAAGGTGTCGTTCGTGTGATTCCTTTGGTTTTGGTTTTTTTTTTTCTGAAAACCTGTGGCTCTGCTTGTTAGTGCACCGCTGTGCAGAGGCGTGCTGACCTGGTGCAGTCTCATGTCCCTCTCGGGACCAGGAGGCAGGTCTCTCAGACTGGGGGGGATGTACCAGAAGCACACATTGCTGTGCTCCGGCTGTGGTGGGACAAAGAGGGACAAACAGACCCGGTTACCAAGCATCCAGAGATACCCTAACGCTAGAGTTTCACTTCCAATGTATGACAAGTGCAGTGATGTCTCATTGATCCTGGATGTTTTGTCCTGAGTAGATGCAGAAAAAAACCCACAAAAGTGGCCTCACTTTGCTTTTGAAGACCAGCTCGAAGTCTTTCCTCCCCTGCAGCTGGTCGTACAGATACTCCGCGTTCTCCAAGCATTTGTTGACCTGCGATCCAAAGCCTTCTGAACCCTGAGCAACGGAGGGAGACGCACAGTCACAAGGACATCAACACACACATCTGATCACAGAAATCTGTCAAAGACAACAGATGGCAAAGCCAGATGCCATTTTTTCTGTTCTCCTCATTTACTTCTTTAAGTTTCTTGTACTTTTTTAGGTTGTTTTATACAGAATTAATTTTCTGTCTTTACTTCCTCCTCAGCCCCCTTAAATCATCAGTAACATTGATTGTTTCTGCCTACGTCTCGTGCCCAACTTGCCTGAACAGTGTGGACCCAAGTGTGTCTGGGTGTCTGTCTGTCTGTTGACCCTGTTTTTGTTGTTTATTTAACATTTCCTATGTTAATACCTTTTTGTGTGTTATTGAGAACTGGGAACATTGGTTTGTCTTTCAAGAGGGAAAACTCGAAAAGGTCTTGACGGATTTTGATGAAACTTGCAGAATAGATTCAAGAAATGAGTGATTGAATTCTGATGGTGATCTGCACATCCAGACATCCAAAATCATAAGGAAAAACCTTTCTGTCAGTGTGTGTGTGTGTGAGTGTGTGGCCCTTTAAGAGAAGGGTCAGGATGACAAAAGGTTTTAAGTAGGGAAAGAGAGGAGGCATATTGGGGGAGGTTTGTGCTCTGAGTGCTTGTGCTGTGGAGACTCTGGCTGACGACCTTCTGAGACATGCAGAACGTCCTGTCTCCCAGACACAAGTTGCCGCTGTGAACCGGTACCTTTGCCTTCCACATCAGCCAGAGCTTGAAGACGTCGACGTGCCGGCCGCACTGGATGCTCTTGTCTCCAGTGTCGTAGCTGACGTCGTAGGGTTTGTCTGTCTGGAACAGGTACTCGGCACCCAGCTCGTTACACTCCTGTAAGAGACCCTGTGAGACAAAAAGGGGGCGCAGAGCTTAGTGAGAGCGACGCCTCTGAGTACAGATGTGTCAAAGGAATTCTCTCCAGGACACCATTAACTTGTTTAGTTGTCTGGAATAATTCAGCGAATCAAAGAAACATCAAAGCTGTTTACACCTGATTAAAGACAGAACACAGTGGCGTGAAGGAGTAAAGATCAGGTCAGGTAAGTCAAGCAATCCGGAGCAACTAGGCAGAAACATCGCAGTGTGGTTTATTGGAACTGGTTGATTCCTTACTTTCTTCTTGACCAGTATGGCTGAGCACTGCAGGGGGACACACATCATCTTGTGGGGGTTCCAAGTGACAGAACAGGCTCTGTAAACAACAGCAACACTCGTCACCGATTGGGAGCACCACAGTCATCTGGATCTGCCCAGCATTCTGAGGACTTCCACCATATGGGCCCCTTATGAGTATGGCAATGAAAACACCGTTGTCTGCTTATTTGATTCGACCTCTTGCTATCAGCTGACTGTACGGCAAACCTCCAGACCCCCATGACCCTGAGTTGGAAGAGTATGTAAAGTAATCTTAACCTGTACTAATAGGCCGTCCTGGGTTACATAAAGATCAGGTTGTTTTTTAATTTAGTCCGTTGCGTAACCGCGAGGTTTCAGTCCAACAGGATCAAAAGCAGCGCTGCTTTTAAAGGAGGAAGCTGGTGTCATGCCAGGACTGGACACAAAGGAACTGTCCTTTTGTGCCTCACACAATAAGAGATGACAAGCCTCCACCCCTGTTAGGTAGCCCGTAACATTGATTCACTTGCTGCTGGTGGGGCACAAGATATCATTCAGGTGGTCTAGGAAGTGACCAAAGGGACCAAAAAAAAGGTCTTTTGTCCATTTCAATGATCCACATGGGACTTCCAATTGATCTGACGACTCTGTGGTGGTGAAGCGTCGCAGTGTTTAGGTGCGTACCGTTCAATGCCCTGCAGTTTCATACGGTGTCGGTCCGACATCAGCAGGCCGCCGCCCCACGCTGCCTGGAGGTACACAGTGAGAACATGCTGGGAGGCAGTTGTGATCAGATGAACGTTACGAGCTCATCCATCGAACGCATAAAATACGTGACATGCTGCTGAGGGATGAACTGAACTCTGGAGTTTTTGGGAGGTCACAATGTCAGGCTGTCACAGAATATCCAACAACACTTCTAAATTTCAATGGTGACATAACGGCGAAAGAGTGCGAATAGCTGGGCACCATTCTCATGGCAGCTGTCCTCTGGGAGGGAGGATAATTGAGAGGAACCTCTTACGTCCACGTGCATCCACAGGCCGTGTCTGTCGCAGACGTCTGCAACAGCCACGAGAGGATCGAAGGCTCCGTACACGGTGGTGCCAGCAGTGGCGTTCACATAGAACGGGACCAAACCCTGAAAACAAAGACACGGAGACAACAGTGACTCTCAGGTCACCATGACATCAATGATTTTTAAAATAACTGAGTGAAACACACACACACACACACACACACACAAAAGAACATATTCAACCCCAGAAATCACAAAGTGATGATCCGGCACACTTTGCTGCCACATCACACTCCTTGTGATTATATGCTGGAGTTGTTTGCTTCCAGTTGTACCTGTTTTTTGGCTGTAACAATGGAGGACTCCAGCTCGGCGGGGATGATTTTCCCTCTGAAAGAAACACAAGACATAAGCTCGTTATGATGCATCCAGTTTGTTCTATAACACACATTGTGTAAAAGGAAAGTCCTTTTTTTCCGAAACATTCTTTTGATAAGAAATGTTTGATTTCTGATTGAGGAGAAATAGGTTTCCCGACATTACACATCTGGACAAATGGAATATGTATGTTCATTTATCTTCTTGATGCTTCTAGAAGCGGTCATCAGGAACAACTGGGGCCATTCTGCCTGAAACTGAATAAAGGCAGTATTCTTGGCAGGGCTTTTTACTCACCCAGGAAGTGAGTGGTTTTTTGCCACCCAGGAGGGCAGTTCAGAACAATTTGTTGCCTCCTGAGAGGAAGGTTTATGATGTGTTCACCAGCCAAGGGGGCAGTTTTGTAGGTTTTTTTTTCCCACTCGAGAGAGCACTTTTGAGTGCACGTTGCCTCCCAGGAGGGCACTGCAGCACCTGCTTTTGCCAGATAAGAGGACGGTTCATGCTTTAACCAGCCAAGGGACGACTCAGTGTGTGTGTGTTTTTTCACCAAGAGGACACGTTTGTGTGCATTTTCACTCCCAAGTGGGGACTTTTGTGTGTTTTCCAGAAATCGGCTCATGTTAGCTTTGCTCCTTCCATGCATACCATTGTTCATACTTAGGGACAGTGGAAAAGTGCGCCACATACGCAGGTTTCAGGACTGTGGAACAAAACGTGTTCTTTCAACAGGGGGGAACAGATAACTGGACAGGAGGGCGAAGACTGACCACTACAGGACTGTTCCACTGTTCATAACACATATACATTCACAAATATGTACAGGAACTACAATGGCATAATAAAAGGTTTATGGCGCTGCCCAAAAATATGTGTATTGTCCATAAATGGTATCCTGACCAGAAGCAAAAACACAAAGAGCCTGGACTGAAACTAGACAATTGTTGTTGTTCAAAGATTAGAAATATAGTCGATACGATGTATATATTCAGATGGGATCCGAACACAGGTTGCGTCATGCATTCAAAAAGCAGAAGAGTCAAATACCCAAGATATGTGACATATAATGGGACCACCTTCTCTGAAAACAAACCACAGAAGAATACACACACGCTTTCATGAAGAAAAGCAGCAACAGGTGAGCAAACACTCCTTTTGTGGCGTGTGTTTGGTGTGCGCCTTGCCCACCTTTCATCGCATCTCACCATGAGCACGCTCTCGCTGCCCATCCCCAGCACGGCCGCAGACTTCTTCACTGAATAGTGGCTCTGCGTGGGTGAAAACGACAAGCTTTCATCTTCCCTTCTGTGATGCGACAAAAGAGGTGACATGAAAGGAAACGTCGCCGCGTTCACACGAGGGGGGGGGGCGGAGGCGAGTTACACTACTGCTCGGACGGATGGGGGGGATAAAAGAGGGCGTGGAGAGACAAACAAAAAGCAACATTAGGTCTGGATATTGGCCAAAAGTGTGTTGCAAACAAGATTTTTTGTGCACGGAAAATTAGTGCTGAAAAAATAAAATGAAAGTGAATGTATTTTTGAGCTGAGCCCCGACAAATATCATAAAATATTAACACCTGAACAACTGAATAGACATAAAAATGTCCCTGTTGAGTTTGTTTAACTCTTTCTTGATCTTGGTTTGGGCCCAGATGCTTCTTAACACTTTCACACCAGTTTCGACATGTGATACACATTATGTGTTTCTGGCCTGTTCGACAGCTGAGGATAAATCCAGGCCTCCAGTGCATGGCCCACCGAGTTGTGCCGTCCGCGTGTGTGCTGTCCTTACGTGCTGTGACGTGAAGAGGGCCAGCCGAGGCAGCGCTCCCATCCCTTTGGTCTTCACCTCGGGGCAGAAGTGATATCTTGCCACCAGGATGCTGTACAGGTTGGATACCGTGCCTCCTGTTGAGAAAGAGGCCGACGGTCGGGGAGGGAATGACCGCTCTCCATCACATGACACACTGTTGGTTTCTCAAACTTGTCACGTTCTACACTCTGGGCACGGATGAATTAAAGGTCTACTGACTGGAAAACAGCACTTTAAACACCTTTGTCAGTCTACAAGACATTTTTATTTCCCCTTCTCCCCCAATGAGGTCCTGCTTCTGTTTGCATGCACTACCTGGGCAGAAGATGCCATCGCCCTCATCGTCAGACCATCCCACGATCCTTTGCATCTTCCTCAGCAGAACCTCCTCCATCAGAATGAAGACAGGCGATACCTCGTATGTAAACCTGGTAGAGAATAATTCAGGCCACATGATGTATGAATGAGACACTTCACAGTAAGCCCATTTGTAGTCCAGATGTGAAAAACAGTTATTATATTTAATTTGTGCGTGCGTGCCTGCGTGCGTGCGTCTTTCAGCTGCCACAGTGAGTCCAATAATACGTGTTTTCTAAGCTTGATTTGCCGCAACCAAGACTTAAACCTACACACTTGTACGGCATCATTCTGGATCACCAGATGATTAGATCGCCACCAAAACTCATTCAGTTCTTTCTTACACTACCCATCACCAATTCTACCAAATTCATCCAAATTTGTTGAGGAACTTCTTGAGTTACACTGCCTGAGAACAGGCAGACAGTCAGACTAACGAGCAGACTCATAAAAATCCTGCTGCTCAAGTCAACTCAGGCAAAAATACACCCGACGTATTGGACACAGGCAGAAGAAGCAAAGCCGAATGGTGGAGCCGACTGAGCGACGGGTGGGGAGCTCGTTGGATGGACGGTTAGGTCTCACATGTTGGTGTTCGCTGTGGACGTCAGCCACTCTCCGGCCACTCCGATCACATCCAAACCTGAGGAGAGCTGGTTGAAGAAGCGGGGGTGACCTGACGAGACAAAGCCCTTTTCTTCTTATTGCTACTCGGGCTGATCATGTGTTCGCACACACAACACAGTGTGAACACACTCAGAGAGACACACCTGTACTGACTCCGTATTTAAGCGTGTCCCTACAGTCCACCAGTATCTGCTCCAGAGTTTCGGGCTGGTCCGGCAGGTCCAGACTGAAGCCCTCCAGTCCTTCTTTCAGCTGGTGAGGATGATGGAAGTCCAGGACCTGGTAAAAAAAAACCAAAAAAAAACCAAACCCCACAACCAACTATTTTGTTGAATTTCTTGTTCTGCTCATGTGAAGGGAAACTAATGGTAAGACTGCAGTTTTAGGGTCAATAGGATGTACAGGAACTGGGCATTGATAAGGCAGCTCACTCTCAGCTTTGTTCCATGGTTCACACCATCATTAGGAAGAGTAGAGTACCTTGGAGCTCCTCTGGCTCGACTTGCAGATGTAATTCAGCAAAATGCTGTGCAGCTCCTGCAAGAATCCCCTAGTCAGATCCTCACTGCCTGGAGCTGGGAGGAGGTCTACACACACACACACACACACACACACACACACACACACACACACACACACACACACACACACACACACACA